>JBBPBX010043678.1:0-17708 GCA_038048925.1 Garcialebias charrua
AAACTCATCTATACTCATTGGCCTTCAACCAACTGAGACTTGATTTTACTTCATTTTTATTGATTTTACCTGTTTAACTTGTCATTTTATTGTATTTTAAATTGAGTTTTTAGTTCACTGTGTGTTCGTTTTGTAGCTCTGTTTTTATGCTTTCTTTTATCTTGTTTGTAACTAATGTTCAGCACTTTGTTTCAGCTGTGGCTGTGTTAAAGCGCTTTATAAATAAAGCTGATGATGATGATGATAATATTTCTCCATTTGCATGTGAATAGCCGGTTCTGTTTGTCAACAACAATTGCTGATCCACTATGAGACTGTGCTATTTATTTATGAGTTTGTTACAATATCTCAGACTGAAGAAGACTTTTGGACAAAAGACGAAACGTTTCAACAAACAAAAATCTGTCCAGAGGACCTGACTCCGCCTTGTTCGATCTTTCTACCTGGATTATTGAGCAGTCAGGACAAGTCAACGGACGTTTTTGCAACAATGTGATCCCCAGCAATGAAGGAAAATGTGGCTTGTAGTGAAATTGTCTCATTAAAACAAGTTGAGTTGAACAAATTATTGAACATCTGTGTGAACATCTGTACGAGCCTTCTTTTTCAACCATTCTTTACATTTCTCACACCAAACTGTGGCCATTTTCACTGAGCAGCAAACACAAGCCTTATTTGAACATGACCTTTTTTTGAGTTCAGGAATAGCACGGTGCGCTGGAGCTAAATGAGATTATGCTTTTCTTGATGGCTAGTCATTCTGTCCACTTCCATATCTCTCACCTCAGGGGAGCAGGGCTCGATGTGTCTGCTTTCCCTCTTACATCATAAAAGCACTCATTATTAATAGCTTTAGAAAAACATTCAAGGGCAAACGACTCTGGAATGGCAAACTTGATAGTTTTTTTCCCTCTCCTCAGACCACATATTTGATATAGCTACCTCTCAATAGTAATTCACTTTGATATGGTTTTCCACATAAACAAAGCTATGTGGCTGGAAGCAAGTTGCTGGTCGATGGGGTGTGTCGGCCATAAGAATCCATATTGCCACTGCTACAGAGGCCCGTCTTCAAAGAAATGGAATTGGTGTCATCAGCACTTGGGGGGGTGAGTGGGGGGATCCATGCCGATTGCTCTTCAGTGTGTGTTTATGAGTGTGCATGTGTGGAAGAGAAAGCCATGGGGGAGTTAATGACTGTCTGTGCTTACTGAGCTGTGTGTTTGTGTGTGTTCACACTGACTAGTCTTATGATAGCTCGACTACGTGGAATGGACTGGTGCTCAAAGTGCACGCCGCTACATGGCCGGCAGAGTGTGAGGCATTTCACTGCCGGGTTGGTGCAATCATCAGTTAGTGGGTGTGCGTCCACTGTCTGTTGTGTCTGTTTGTTTGTGCGAGATGTGGTGTTAGGTATGGTGCACAAGAGAAAATAATTCTAATGCAATGAAAAACACATATGGCCATTTTTTTTTTTTTTTTTCCATTTATAGATGGCCTCCCTTCACACCTTATAGCCATCCTCTCACTCCATTTTATATTTTTTTTATTATTTTTTTTATTTATTTTATTTATTTTATTTATTTATTTATTTATTTTTTTTTTTTAATAGAGAAAGAAAGAAAAGAGAAAGTGAGACAACAAAACAAAACAAAACAACAAAACAACAATTGTCCACAGAAAGAGCACAAGGCAAACACACCAAACCTCCGTCCACAATCCTGCAAAGCACATGACAGAACACAACAACGAAACATACAAGCATAAAGACTGATAATATTCATGACCTTGCAAATATTTCTATAAATACACATACCCATACCTACAAATATATATAGCCATTTATGGCCATTTTAACTCAATTCAGTTTGTTTATATGGTGCCAAGTCACAACAGAAGTCGTCACAGAGCACTGAACAGAATCATTCACATGTTTATAAAAGACAATTACTAAAGTTCTCTACATGAGGAAGCAGCAGTTTGTGCTGAATCTTCCCTTCATCACAGTCTGCCATCCTGAGCAAGCACAAAGGAGACAGTGGAAAGAAAAACACCCTTTAACAGGAAGAAACCTCCAGCAGAACCAGACTCAGGACGAGCGACCGGTCCAGGTGAACATCCCATAGTCCAGTTGTACTTTCTATAGTCCAGGTGAACTTTCTATAGTCCAGTTGTACTTTCTATAGTCCAGGTGTACTTTCTATAGTCCAGGTGTACTTTCTATAGTCCAGGTGTACTTTCTATAGTCCAGGTGTACTTTCTATAGTCCAGGTGTACTTTCTATAGTCCAGGTGTACTTTCTATAGTCCAGGTGTACTTTCTATAGTCCAGGTGTACTTTCTATAGTCCAGGTGTACTTTCTATAGTCCAGGTGTACTTTCTACTTTCTATAGTCCAGGTGTACTTTCTATAGTCCAGGTGTACTTTCTATAGTCCAGGTGTACTTTCTATAGTCCAGGTGTACTTTCTATAGTCCAGGTGTACTTTCTATAGTCCAGGTGTACTTTCTATAGTCCAGGTGTACTTTCTATAGTCCAGGTGTACTTTCTATAGTCCAGGTGTACTTTCTATAGTCCAGGTGTACTTTCTATAGTCCAGGTGTACTTTCTATAGTCCAGGTGTACTTTCTATAGTCCAGGTGTACTTTCTATAGTCCAGGTGTACTTTCTATAGTCCAGGTGTACTTTCTATAGTCCAGGTGTACTTTCTATAGTCCAGGTGAACTTTCTATAGTCCAGGTGTACTTTCTATAGTCCAGGTAAACTTTCTATAGTCCAGGTAAACTTTCTATAGTCCAGGTAAACTTTCTATAGTCCAGGTGAACATCCTATAGTCCAGTTGTACTTTCTATAGTCCAGTTGAACTTTCTATAGTCCAGGTGTACTTTCTATGGTCCAGGTGAACTTTCTATAATCCAGGTGTACTTTCTATAGTCCAATTATACTTTCTATAGTCCAATTATACTTTCTATAGTCCAATTATACTTTCTATAGTCCAATTATACTTTCTATAGTCCAATTATACTTTCTATAGTCCAGTTGTACTTTCTATAGTCCAGTTGTACTTTCTATGGTCCAGGTGTATTTTCTATAGGAGGAAAGACAAAAAACATGTTAAGATAGAAATACAAGTAGTCCTCGACTTACGACAGAGTTCCGTTCTTACGCGGCGTTGTAAAGCGAATTTCGACGTAAGTTGGAACATACGTACATACGGCACCTTATACATACAGTACTGTATTTTACCAAGCACTTAGCCTATCCTAACACAGTACCCTACATAATTATCAAAAACACACACATTTGAGAGCCATAATGAAGGAAAAAAATAGTTAATTTCCTACTGGGATGCTGGTGAAGCCTTTCCTCCGTCCCTCCTCCGTATTTTTCATTTGTTTACGATGTAAAACCATAAAACCTGAAACAGGAAACTCCGTAACTCGGCTTTTCAAAATATTTCTTTTATTGTATTTCATTTTTTTAAATGGGAGATGCGTCGTAACCGCGAAACGTCGTAACTCGAAACCGTCGTAAGTCAAGGACTACCTGTAATTACAAATACAAACAGGTTGAGTAGAGCAAGTAAAGACAGCAGCAGATAGAGGACATGTGATCAGTTTGTTCTCCAGCAGTCTGTCTATAGCAGCATATCGGAAAGTTGGCGGTTCGACTCCCGGGACCTGCACCATGTGTCGTTGTGTCCTTGGGCAAGACACTTAACTCTGAGTTGCTCCCGGTAGGACTGGAAAGCACCTTGCATGGTAGTCTGCCGCCACCGGTTTATGAATGTGTGTAGCATTCAATGTGTGTAGCACTTTGAGATTTTCAGTAATGAAAAGTGCGTTATAAATTGAATTAATTATTATTATTATAAGTTATAGCTCAGAAAACATGAGCCAATACTATAGGATTTATAAAAAAGGAAAGTGTTAATCCCAGTCTTCAAACTGGACAATGTGTCAGCCTCATGGACAGAAACTGGAAGTTGGTTCCACAAGAGAGGAGCCTGACAACTGAAAGATCTTCTTCCCATTCTGCTGCTGGAAACTCTAGGAACCACAAGTAAACCTGCAGTCTGAGAGTGAAGTGTTTTTAAACACTATGTGATCACTACTGATGTAACCATAGTCAATAATATAAAGGGACATAAAATAGTTTCTCAACTTCAAAAATGATTTGTTGCTTTGACATCAAACATGTTCAGTTTTTAAACTGACATCATGTGAACACCTTTACAACTATAGCATACATTCACCAGCCACTTTATTGGTTACGCCTGTTTAATTTCTTCTTTATACAGAACGCTGTGTGAGCGGACGCGGGCACGCCTTGGCTGCCGCTGCTCCTCGTACTTTTTTGTTACTTTCTGCTGTTTTTTTTCACCAACCCTTTTTTCACCAACCCTTGTTGGACATTTCTACCTTTCTGTGATTGTTTTAGAGCAACTGTCTTGTCTGACTGCGCTGTGGCTCTACAAACATTATAAGTTGCCGGTCAAAGCAGATGGCCGCGTATTCTGAGCCTGGGTCTGCTAGAGGTTTCTTCCTTCTACAAGGGAGTTTTTCCTTTCCACTGATGCCACTGTGCTTGCTCAGGATGGGAGACTTCAGCCAGGCCAAGATTTGACTTGTTTGCTGGATTCTTTAGATAGTAAACTTTACTAGTCTAACTGGAATTTTAGTAGTGGGGGCTGTCAACCTCCCGTTAGCTCCAGCACGAATTTAGCTTAGAGAACCACGTAGCTGCATTTATTGTTTGCTGCCTTTGTCAACTTCTGTGTCCTCTGGACTGTTCTGGATTTTCTCCTGTGCTCCTCTTCAAGGTAATGCTCATTCAAGTTACCTCTTTCTGCTTCTTGTATATCTTTTTCGGAGCCGTGGGCCTGCTGTTAGCGGCTAGCTCTGTGCTAGCTTCCACCGGCTCGACAATGTTGACCTACTCCGCTTCGCAGTTGTTTGAACTTAACAACTGCTCCATTCCTCCTTCTGTTTCCACCATCAAACAACTGGGACTTCTGCGTAGACCTCGTTACATCCATAGAAGCTCTCGAAAGAAATTTGTTTATTCAAAACAAGCGAGCTCTGACTCGATTGTTTCTGTCTGGACTGAGAGACGTGTCGCACCTCGACGACGTCATCAGAACGCTGCGTCTGTAGTCCCTTGTAGTCCACAGCGCACGAAGTGGCAAGGAAAACGTGGAGTGGACTTCAGTCTGCTTAATAATGAATTCAATTTATAACGCACTTTTCATTAGTGAAAATCTCAAAGTGCTACACACATTCATACACCGGTAGCGGCAGACTACCATGCAAGGTGCTTTCCAGTCCTACCGGGAGCAACTCGGGGTTAAGTGTCTTGCCCAAGGACACAACGACACATGGTGTGGGGAACCGGGATTCGAACCGCCAACCTTCCGATCGGGGGACGACTACCATTACCACTACGCCACGGCCGCCCCTCTTCAAAAAAATTCTGTTCCAACTGGTATTAAAATAGAACTTTTTAATGTACAATCACTATCCAACAAATCATGTCTTATTCATGATCACATTCTGGAGAAGAACGTGGACCTTATGTGTCTCACAGAGACTTGGCATCAACCAAATGTCTACAGTTCTCTGAATGAGGCGTGTCCCTCTGGATACAGTTATCTACAGAGAGCCCGCAGCACTGGCCGTGGCGGTGGCCTGGCTGTAATTTATCGCAGTAATTTAAAATGGTCACATCTGTCTTCTCAGGATTTTTCTTCTTTTGAATGTCTGGCTTTCAGCTTCAAAGCCCCACTCCTGATGAATGCTATATTAATTTATAGACCTCCCAAACCACATGTTTCATTTAACTCAGAGATGCATGACCTCCTCACTTTTTTCTGCACCTCCCCTGTGAAGACTATTTTTCTTGGCGACTTAAATATCCACGTGGACAATTCTTCTTCACCTCTGGCAACAGATTTTAAGTCTCTTTTGGACTCTCTTAATCTCACTCAACATGTTGACGCCCCTACGCACAGCAGGGGGCATACTCTGGATTTGGTGATTACAGACACTGTACTCATCAATAACTTATCTGTATATGACCTGGGTGTCTCAGACCACAGGGTCATCTCCCTGGAAGTGCCTTCATCTTCGCCTGCTTCAAACCCAAAACGACCCATCCAGTTCCGTGACCTTAAAAACATTTCCCCTGATGTTCTGTCTGCTGATCTTCACACCCTGACCGCTGTCAATCATCCTTCTGCAGATGACTCTGTGGATTACTACAACCAATCTCTTCGGGAGCTCCTGGACCTACATGCCCCCTTGAAGACAAGACTGGTGTCTTTCTCCCGTTCAGCCCCCTGGTACACTGATGAGCTGCGCAAGATGAAGGCAACTGGCCGTGCTATTGAGAGACGTGTAAAATCATCTGGTCTCTCTGTACATAAGCAGGCGTACAAAGAACATCAGAAAGCGTACACTTATTCTCTTAAAGAAGCACGCTCCAAATATTATTCCAACATCATCAACACCTGCCCTGGAAACTCTAAACAGCTCTTCTCCACAATAACTCGTCTGCTTAATCCCATTAAACAAACTCCTGAGGAATCTGTTCAAAAATGCGACCTGTTCCTTTCATCATTTAAAAACAAAGTTGACACTATCAGATCTCAGCTCCACAACCTCCCTGTTCTCAGTGTGCCATCTACCCGTCTGCTTTCTGGGACCCTGAGCAGCTTTGATGAAGTTGTTCAGAGTGAGGTGGAGGCCATCATCAAGAAAATGAAGCCTTCATCCTGCGCCCTGGATCCTTTCCCCTCGTCTCTCATAAAATCCAATAACTCTGCAATAAGCCCATTAATGCTGTGTTCATCCGTGACCATCTGCTCATACAGACTCATGTTCGTGCTGCTGTTTATAATGATGTTTTTCCACTATATTAGGGCTTAGTGTATTACTAGTTGATGTTTTTCTTAGTTAATTCTAGATGTTATTACTGTTTTTCTCTTGCATTTGTTGTTGGATGTAACTGGGACCCCGTGTACATAATCTCGTTTTCATCACATGTACCACATGCGGTGCAAATGACAATAAAGACTCTCTGACTCTGACTCTGATTAATCACACAAATAATAAATAAGTCTCTACAATCTGGTCATGTTCCACTGCCTCTAAAAACTGCCATCATTAGGCCTCTTCTGAAAAAAATCTAATTTGGATCCCAACATTTTTTCTAATTACCGCCCAATTTCACACCTCCCTTTTCTGTCTAAAGTGCTGGAAAAAGCAGTTGCTGCTCAGCTGCAGGACCACCTACAACAACACTCCCTGTATGAGAAGTTCCAGTCTGGATTCAGGGCAGCTCACAGTACTGAGACTGCATTGCTGAGAGTTACCAATGATGTCCTCATGGCTGCTGACACTGGTTCTCCCTCCATCCTTGTCCTCCTTGACCTCACTGCAGCCTTCGACACTGTGGACCATAGTATCCTCCTCCACCGTCTTCATGTGGAGGTCGGTCTCTGTGACACTGTCCTGGACTGGTTCAAATCTTTCCTCTCCAATAGGCTGGAATGTGTTAGTCTTGGCAATGCCACTTCCCAGACAGTCGGTGTCTCCTGTGGTGTCCCTCAAGGGTCAGTTCTGGGGCCCCTGCTGTTTTCCCTTTACATGCTGCCTTTAGGTCAAATTATTAATCAGTTCAACATTTCTTTTCACTGCTATGCCGACGATACACAGCTTTACATCAGGACTGGAGCATCCTCATCATCCCCATCTCCATCTTCACTCACTGCCCTCTCTACCTGCCTGGAGGAAATAAGGGCATGGATGAATCAGAACTTTCTTCAATTAAACTGCTCCAAGACTGAGGCCATACTGATTGGCACCCCTCACCAGGTACAAACATCAACTATAACAACAATTTCCTTTTCTGGACAAGACATCCCCCTCTCCACCTCTGTTACAAATCTTGGAATAAAAATGGACTCTCATCTTACATTTGAAAATCACATTAAGCATCTGTTTAAAACTTGCTTCTTCCATCTTCGAAACATCTCCAGACTTCGCCCATCTCTAACTTTTTCTGATGCTGAGAAGCTCGTCCATGCTTTTGTCTCCTCCAGGCTCGACTACTGCAACTCCCTGTTTATTGGAATCCCTGGCAAAAACCTTCAGAAACTTCAATATATTCAAAACAGTGCAGCAAGGATCTTGTTGAGAGTTCGTAAATTTGAACATATTACACCCATTCTCCATAACCTTCATTGGCTTCCTGTCACCTACAGAATTCAGTACAAAACTGCTCTCATTACACATCAATGCTTACATGGAACTTCACCAGATTATCTAAAGGACATTCTTGTTCCATACTCATCCACCCGGTCTCTACGGTCACAGAACAGTAATCTACTTCACATTCCGAGAACCAAATTAAGGACCATGGGAGACCGGGCTTTCAGTGTGGCTGCCCCCCGCCTGTGGAACTCTCTTCCTGACTGCCTGAGAGCTCCACAGTCACTGGTTGACTTTAAAAGCGGCTTGAAGACCTTTCTTTTTAAGCGAGCCTACTCTGCCTCCTCATGATTCTATCTTTGATCTTAGTTGATACTATTATTGATTTTATTTGTTGTATTTGACCTTTAATTTTGTTCCACTTTGTAGCACTTTGAGATTTTCATTAATGAAAAGTGCGTTATAAATTAAATTCATTATTATTATTATTATTATTATTATTATTATTATTATTATTATTATTATTATTATTATTATTATTATTATTGTTATTATTATTATTATTATTATTATTATTATTATTATTATTATTATTATTATTATACATAAAGCTAATAGTCACTTAAATCATTTAGGCATGGTGGATATTAATTTCTGACAGTCAACCCAAGCAGTACGTAGCTTGGAGAAGTAGCAGGATATGGGTGACTTTGAATATGATGTGCTTGTTGATGCAGGACTGGCTGGTTTTTCTGATCTGTAGGATTTTCATGAAAACCCTGAAAAAAAAAAATACTGTCTCTCAATGCGGTCACTCATTTTTTGGCTTTGGTGGTTGGATGTGCAGCTGACATTTCTGCAGCAAACGTGTGACACGATCAGGTAAAAATAGATCAAAATCTGAAATTATTGCTGGAACAGATTTAATGTGGTTTTGGAAATAATTCTGGAAGTATTTATGAATGAAATGATGTGTAACTCCGGTAGGTACCAGAAATGTGTAGCTAAAAAATCAGTCACTGAGTGTAAACAGTTTTAACTTGGCCCGTAAGGCATTAATAAATGCACTCAAAGAAAAAAGTTTTTGGCTAACTTTGGGTACTCTTAGCTTCAAGACGGCTTTTTGCTAGCTCTAGCTTGACATTTGAAATGTTGAGAAAACCTTTTTTAATTTTTAAGTTTTGGATGAACTTTAAGTTATTATTTTTTTGCTTACTAACAATTTACACTTTAGCTTATTAGCTTTTCATAAATTTTGGTATGTCTTTACTTTGTAAATATTTTAACTAGAGTTTAGCTACTTATGACTTTTGACCAGTGTTCTGCTTCATTTAGCTTTAACGACTCGGTTATAGCTCAAAACAAAAACAAATTCTTTATTTTTCGGCATATAAGTCGCAGGTTTTTGCATAATTTGCATGCCCTGCGACTTCTACACCGAAACGACGTATTTATGTTTTTTTTTTTTCATATTTATAAACCAATGTTTGGCTGAGATATGACCGTTTTCATTCATTCTGATTGAAAATATTGAACACTACCATTTTCAGCTACTAAATGTCACTCAAGTTGTATGACATGACGTTGTGTCATGTACCCGGTAATAGGAAAAGTGGCTATTAATGACACAATGAGCTTGCCATAGCCTGCCACTTTTGTCGAGCTCACCTGGAGGATCCATCAAATCAGCTTCATTTCTCTGCACTGCCCCAGAGACATGCAGCTGATTTGACCATTAAAGTGCATTTATTAAGTAAAAGTTCAACTGAGACACACCTTTACTATAATGTGGAGCAAACAAATATTTGTTTCAGATACCTACTTCCACATATCGGCTTTTGAAATGCAGCTGATTTGATCGTTAAAGTGCATTTATTAAGGAGAAGTTAAACTGAGACACACCTTTACTATAACGTAGAGCAAACAAGTAATCGTTTTTAAGTGTTAATCTTCAAATTCTCATCAAAGTCTCCCCATGCATGCTCCTGTGGCCACCGTTAGGCAGCCAATCGATTTTTGGCACAACACCGGCCCACATTTCCAGGATGTCAGTGGTGATGCATAACAAACGCGATGTATTTATGGATTTTTACACTTTATTAGACATATTTGAACTGATGTGACATATAGGGTGGTGCGATGTGTATGGTGGAAAATACAGTAAATAAAAACAGCAGCCATTCAAACAGCAACTGCAGAAAATGTGTTTTGTTTTGTTTTAAGTTCTTCCTAAAGATGATCCGACTCTTATCCAGGAAGAGCTGAACATCCATTCTAACCATCTGTTGGGAAATTCTGCTCACTTCAATAAATAAAATGCACCCAAATGAACATTTTTACTCTGCTCCATCAGTTCAATTCAAATGTTCAATCTTTGAATGGAATCAGTTCTTCTTCAGTTCTGAGTGATTCATTTTTCTGACTGGGACCTGGTCTGCACAGGTCCAGGAAGCTTCAGGCCTGCTCTTGTCTTTTCAACGCTAACAGACATTTCAAAGAAGTGCAGCAGCAAAAGAACACCTCTTTACATCTGTCCTCCTTGCTATCTCACAGTTACTTCCCATATCCGGCCGTCTTTGTGTTTGGAGTTGATACATAGCAGCCCAGCGCAGTTCAGAAGCAACAAGGCGATAAAAGGCTTTACATTCGGGAGCCTCAGTGGAAACTTCATGTTTTGGGGGAATGCCAGAACAGCCTTAATGCCCTTATCACTTTGTACATGTATGCTATTATGTTTTATAGCACCATTTTAAGTTGCATTAGTAACTTGGGCACCCCCTCTAGCCACACAAAAGGCAAAGCTTCAATAAAATGGCCCATCCCACCGTTTATAAAAGCGTCCACGAAAACCCCACTTTTTAAAGAGTGCCACCTAAGAGGAAGCTAAAAGCACTGATCCTGGCTGTGTGTAGTCGCAGGGCCTCCAGCATTAATCCCCAACAATTTTTCTGCACCAGTTGTGCCTGTGATAAAAGAAGCCTGAACATTTAAATGGGCTGGGTCCCTGGTGGCATTAAGTTCTTACCACACTGGGCTGCAGTCAGGCCTGCAGTGAACAGTCATCTCATCTGGAGCAAGGCGTGCAGCTTTGCTGGGCTCAGAGCTTCCACTTCCCTTCAGTTTTCCTCCAGTCCAAGTTCTGTCAACCAGTTGACTTTCTAACAGATAAAACAACAAACAGCACGAAGGAGTGGGGACTACACGGCCCTGCAAGCAAACCTTTTACATCCTTTGTTGTTTTATAATCAAATCACTCAACACTTTTACATGATTTCATTTATAACTAATTAAAAGCAGGTTAATTTAGGAGGACATAATCTTTATTGTTTTAAGCCTTTGTCACTTAGCTGTCCCTTTTAATTTCAAAGCTCGAGTATATAATTTAAAGCTACTTATTGCATTTAGCACAGCTGCATATGAACCTCGGACTCACGGACTCTGACAACCTCTGTGTCCACTCTTACAGTCACGTTGGTTGATGTTTTAGGTTTAAGTGACAGCTTCTAGATTTCAATCTCTACAAAAGTGTCTGTGTCCCGCCAAGCTGGTCCTCCAATGACAATTAAACTTCATTTATCCTAAATATTTAGAAGCATACATTCAGAAGAGGGAAGCATGCACTCGGAGCACACATGCAAAAAGGAGCTGCATGCACATACATGGGGGAAAGAGACACTAGGGAACTTGCCCGTCAGTCTCCCTTATACCTGAGGTGGAGGTGGAGAGGACGCTAGCGTTGTTTGTTCACTGCTTCTCTGTCTGGGTGATAACATCTTAAAGTATTTTTATTTTTCCCCGACTTTATTCACTGTTGTGGACAACCTGTGGCTTTGGATGATATATATACATATATTTTTGGTTTTGTTTGTTCAGGACACTCTGCTATTTTATATTCCTGCTACTGCGTGAGGCCATGTCTCCCTCCTAAGCTAGCATGATGCTAAGCTACTCTGCTGGGGAGCTGTTGAGCCTTAATAACAGTAATGTTCATGTGGATCCTCTTAATAACAGTAATGTTCATGTGGATTCTCTTAATAACAGTAATGTTCATGTGGATCCTCTTAATAACAGTAATGTTCATGTGGATCCTCTTAATAACAGTAATGTTCATGTGGATCCTCTTAATAACAGTAATGTTCATGTGGATCCTCTTAATAACAGTAATGTTCATGTGGATCCTCTGGACGTTTCCATCCTCAAAAGGCTGGGTCTTTTTGACGTCCTTTTATCCATAAAAGCTCCTGGAGGAAGCACATTTTTTATCGGACTGGGTCCTCCTCCATACCAATCATTTAGTCAGCTGGGTGTTCCGGTGCACGTCATCAGATCACTGCAGCTCTAAGACTTGTAGTCCTGACATGACTACAGAAGTTCCTGCGTCTTCTCGGGCACAGAATGGAAAACGTGGAGTGGATTTCAATCTTCTCAAGCCTATTAAAAAATACTTGGATATTATTTTCCTTACAGAGACTTGGTATCAGCTAAACAGTTTCTCTGCTCTCAGAGAGGCCTGTCCTGCTGGATGTAAATATCTCCAGAGAGCACAGAGTTCAGGTTGTGGCGATGCTCTAGCTGTCATTTTTAAAGATCATTTGGACCTTTCACACATGACTCTGTCTGAGTTTTCCTCCTCTGAGTGTTTGGCTTTCTCCTCCACACTACCAAACTCAATGAAAGTGCACCTCATTTATAGGCCTCCTAAATCTCATCCTTCCTTTTTTCCTGAGAAGTCTGAGACTCTGTCAATGTTCTGTTACACAACTGCTAACATGCTCATACTCGGGGATCTCAACATTCATGTTGAAGCACCTACTAATCATCTATCTGCTGAATTCCTTCAACTTTTGGACTGTATGGACTTGGAACAACATGTCAAGCTTCCAACACATTCTCATGGACACACCCTGGACTTAGTCATTACAAACTCTCTAACTGTGCATCATCTCTCTGCATATGACATGGGTGTATCTGATCACAAAGTCATCTATATGGAGCTTCCTTTGCTGAACAGTACCATCAAACCAAAGTGACATATTTATTTTAGAAATCTGAAAAACATCAACGCTGAACTTCTAGCAGCTGATCTTAAGGCTCTCATTCCCGTCTCCCTGCCAGTTTCTCTCAATGCAATGGACTTCTACAACATCAGCCTCTCCAGCATCTTAGACCAACATGCTCCTGTCAGAGAGAGGACAGTTGCCTTTTTGTGCTCGGCTCCATGGTTTACCCCAGAGCCGAGGAAAATGAAGACAGCTGGTCGAGTGCTTGAGAGACGCTTCTTGGCTTCTGGTCTGCTAGTTCACAAGCTAGCTTATACAGAGCATTGTAAGATGTATGTTGGATCCCTCAAAGACTCTCAATCTTTCTAAAAAAGTAAGTCTGGTCCTCTGGACATTCAAAAAACAAAACAAAGCTTTGTTTAGTTTTTTGAATGTCCAAAGGACCAGACTTACTTTTTTAGATTTTTCTGCCTGGATTATTGAGCATGCATCAGGGTACTCTCAATCTTTATTTTACTCATCTACAATCTCCAATAACACTTGTATCTCCAAAGTACTTTTTTCCTCCATCACTCACCTCCTTCAGCCATGAACAGCATCACTCACTGACTCCACTAACGATCTTTGTAATCGTAATCTTTGTAATCGTTTTATCTGCTTTTTCCAAAACAAGATACAAAAAAATCTGACCAGCTCTCACCACTTCCCCCTGCCCTCTCTCCAACTGTAAATATACAGCTTGGGAACCCTCCCACTTTCTGTTCTTTCCCAGAGGTCTGTGTGAAGGAAGTTGAAGCCACTGTCAGGGCCATGAAACCCTCCACATGTGCTCTTGACCCCTTCCCAACAGCCCTAGTCAAGGTTAACGTTACCTTTCTCAGTCCTCTTATCACCACCATAACTAATCAATCCCTCCAATCTGGTCATGTCCCCCTGCCCTGAAATCAACCACAATTAAACCCTTCTCAAAAAATCCTGATGCTGCTCAATAATCCAGGTAGAAAAATCTAAAAAAGTTAAGTCTGGTCCTCTGCACATAAAAAAAAGAGTGTAGAAACGTTTATAAACTTGTTATAAATGTAAAAAAAAAAAAAAAAAAAACTTTGTGAAATTATTCTTGAATTGTGAGAAATCGCAAAAGACATCTACAATTTAGAAAAAAAAAAGGATGTCCATGATGGATGCAAGTTTCCTGAGGGCCCTTTTCTCCACCACTGATGTTAGTGACTCCTCTGTTCCCAGAACAGAACCAGTTTCCTCAGCAGCCTGTTATGGAAGGGTATTGCTGTCATCCATGAGATAATAATTTTTGAAAGTATGTCATAAAAACGTGATAAGTATGTAGTAAAAACGTGATAAGTATGTAGTAAAAACGTGATATTATGTAGTAAAAACATGATAATATGTAGTAAAAACGTGATATTATGTAGTAAAAACGTGATATTGGTGGCAGCTGCTCTGTTTTTTGGCGTGAGCGGAGCTGTCTGTTACTGGAAGATCAGGAAGACTTCGGCGGCTATCGGCGCACTGGCCAAACTTCCTGATCAGCAAGATTCTCTGATCCGGGCTGTGAGCTCCTCATCCCAGCTGTTGTACGAACTGAACCGCACGATGGGAGCGGCGGGAGACCACCGCGGACCTGCGGTGCGCTTTGGAACTCGTTTACAGCCGCCCGGCCTCAATCAGGGCACAGATGGGGGTTCGTAGCTTCGGAACCTCATATGATTCGGCGATTTTGGACCTGAACAGCACCTGGACTTGGAAGGCTGCAGTCAAAAAGAACACTGTGGCCTGGATTGAAGATAAACAATAACTATCTAATCTAGTTTCTGCACGACCTTGTAAAAAGAAGAAGGCTGTCTGCTGGAAACTATTCTCCTGGAGTGAAGCTGAGAGACCTTGCTGACCCCCCTCCCCCCCCAGAGGTCTCTGTGGGTGCGCTCGGAGGCGCCAAGCTTAACAACTGCTGAACTGTGCTATCTGAATGTTGCTCACAGACTCTTTTGATCTCCTTGCATGTCGTCAAAACTGCAACAATGTCTTGTCTGGTTGTGCTTATTGCTGATAGAGTTTTTGGGACTTTATCATAGAGTGTCTTAAGGCAATCTTTGATAGATTCTTTTTTTGAATATCACAAATGATACCTATTGTGTTTTTCCTTTTTCCATATCTGTTTGACCTTCATCCGGAGACGGATGAGAGCGGCCGCGCAGAAGAACATGTCATGTGTTTGGAAATGCTGCAGCTTGCATACTCTCCCTCTCTGGACGACTGTGTATACATCATCACGCTGTATCGGTTAACTGGTGCAATGTTAATAAAAAAATCTCTTATCTCTTATCTTATCGCTCTTATATTATGTAGTAAAAACGTGATAAGTATGTAGTAAAAATGTGATATTATGTAGTAAAAACGTGATATTATGTAGTAAACGCGATAAGTATGTAGTAAAAACGTGATAAGTATGTAGTAAAAATGTGATATTATGTAGTAAAAACGTGATAAGTATGTAGTAAAAACGTGACATTATGTAGTAAAAATGTGATAAGTATGTAGTAAAAATGTGATACTATGTAGTAAAATGTGATAAGTATGTAGTAAAACGTGATATTATGCAATAAAAACATGATATTATATAGTAAAAATGTGATATTATGTAGTAAAAACATGATAAGTATGTAGTAAAAACGTGATATTATGTAGTAAAAACGTGATAAGTATGTAGTAAAAATGTGATAAGTATGTAGTAAAAATGTGATAAGTATGTAGTAAAAACGTGATAAGTATATCGTAAAAATGTGATAAGTATGTAGTAAAAATGTGATAAGTAGGTTTTTACTACATAATTTCAAAAAAATATTATTTCATGGATGACAACAATACCCTTCCGTAGCCTGTCATGTCGCCCTGCATGTCTCCTCTTAATGCTGCCTCTACAGCGTTATGGTACATTCAGACCGAACAGCGTTTCAACTTCCAAAAAGCTTGTCACGCACGCAAGTGGACACACTTGGTGTCCAGACCTACTTGGACCAGAACGCCAGAACGCGAAACTGCTGCGGGGTGTGTGGGAGGAGCTTACCGGTATACCGAGTCCTCACTGCACTCCGCCAGGCGAGGAGCTTTTTATTTCTGTCTCTGTGGAGCAGACTTGACTGGTCGTGAAGGACTTGTCGCGAACACACAGCTACAATGAGTTTCTCTTCCATAGTACACGACCTCGCGGGTCTTTTCTGTGTCCCACAAACAATACGTCACATAGTTGCGCAATACCCCCGCCCCCTCGTTTCCGCGTCACATAGGGACTCTCCCCCTCTCTTCTCCCCCTCTCTTCTCCCCCGACTCTCCCTGATTGGTTGACACACCAACCAATCAGGTAGAGTTGAGCGGCGTTTGAAAGTTTGAACGGCGAAATCTTCAGCATGGTGAATGCGTGGTTTGGAGGCTGAAGCCGGTTCACGTGCACGGAAAACGCTTTCCAGCACGCTCAACACGCACGCGACGTGACGCCCGATGCCAAGACGCGGCTGGAAGCGCGTCCCCCATTGACTTTGCATGTAAACTGGACGCTCCTGCCGTTGAAATGCTGTTAGGTCTGAATGCACCATTAGACACTCAACACACAGCAGCACAGACCAGGACGCTGGCTGCCACAGACTGGAAGCTCTCCCTCCTCCACAATCTCCATCGGCTGTCCTCACTCTGCACATCTGCCTGACCTCGCTGCCTACCCGGCTGGCCTACCAGACACACCCCTGAACCTCCAGGGCCTTCGGGACCTCGACCACTGCACAGCCACGTGCACACCCTCTGCTCCTGGACTCTTGGGAGGAACCAATGCAGATTTGTTCCTGTCTTTGATTTTATACATCTACCTTATAATGTTTTGCTAGTTTTTTGATACTTTGTTAAAAAAAAAAAAAAAAAAAAAAAAATTCTCTCTCTTTTGTTTTCTATTGTTTATTGTTTGTTTGTTTATTGTTTAAGGAAATTCTACCATTGCTGTTCATTGTTCTTTAGTTTTAGCAGGTCGCTTTCGTAAATGAGCCCATGAGGTTCAAAAGATTTACCTGACTAAATAAAGGTTGAATGAATGAAAAAAACAAACTCTCCGGCGGCGTGCTGCACGGAGGCTTGTGGTTCTGGTTCTTCCACCATGGAGCTGTCCGTGGTCCTGGTGCTGCACGGAGGCCTGTGGTTCTGGTTCTTCCACCATAGAGCTGTCCGTGGTCCTGGTGCTGCACAGAGGCTTGTTGTTCTGGTTCTTCCACCATGGAGCTGTCCGTGGCCCTGGTGCTGCACGGAGGCCTGTGGTTCTGGTTCTTCCACCATAGAGCTGTCCGTGGTCCTGGTGCTGCACGGAGGCCTGTGGTTCTGGGGCCTCATGTATCAACCATGCGTGCGCACAAAAACATTGCGCACGTCACTTTCCACGCAAAGTGGCGTATGTATCAAATCTGATATGAACGGGAATACCTGCGCATTCACGTACAAATTCA
>JBBPBX010043679.1:0-17235 GCA_038048925.1 Garcialebias charrua
TGGATCCCCTTCACAGGCTGCTGAGCAGGAGCCCGGTCGATGGGTAATGCCTATTAATTACTAATACAAAGTGCTCATTAGCAGACCAAACACTGGCATCTGTACAGTTTGTTTTCCCTGCAGCGATGATACTGAGCTCAGACACAAAGAGGCAGCGGAGCCTGAGCTGCCTGATGTGCAGCAGAATCACAACCGGGGGACTTGCTGCTGAACGTGTCAGGGGCATCGGAATAAAAGTTCATGACGATGAAAGGTTACGTGACTTTTTATAGGCGCGGGAACGCTTCTTGTTTTCACCCGGTTGGGTTTGAATCACTGGACAGATTTCTTTCTGACTGGATGGACATCTCCGACCGATTAACTTTTATCCATCCATTATCTTTGACTTGTTCCAAAGTCTTGTCGCGGGGGCAGCAGCTTGAGCAGGGAGGTCCAGACATCTCTTCCCACAGCCGACTCTTCCAGCTCTTCTGGGAGGACTCCAATGTGTTCCCAGACCAACTGCGACGTAGTCGCTCCAGCTTGTCCAGGGTCTCCTCCCAGTCAGACATGCCCGAAGCACCTCCCTAGGGAGGCGCCCAGGGGACATCCTTACCAGATTCCTGAACCACCTCAACATGCTCCTTTCGATGTGGAGGAGCAGCAGTTCTACTCCAAGTCTCACCTGATAACTGAACTTCTCACCCTGTCTCTAAGGGAGAGTCCAGCTACCCTGCAGAGGAAACACCTCCTGTATCCACGATCTCGTTCTTTCAGTCACCACCCAGAGTTCATGACCACAGGTGAGGGTTGGAACGTAGACCGACCGGTAAACAGAGAGCTTCGCTTTACATCTCAGCCTCTTCTTTCATTACAACGGACCGGCACAGAGTCCACAATACTGTAAATGGTAAATGGAGCTTATTTATATAGCGCTTTCCAGCCCCCTATGAGGGGCCCCAAAGCGCTTTACAATACCAACCATCCATTCATTCATACACACATTCATACACTGGTGGCGGCAGACTGCCATGCAAGGCACCATCCAGTCCTACCGGGAGCAACTCAGGGTTAAGTGTCTTGCCCAGGGACACAACGACACATGGTGTGGGGAACCGGGATTCGAACCTCCAACCTTCCGATCGGGGGACGACTGCCATTACCACTACGCCACGGCCCCATTGCACCAATCCATCTGTCAATCTCTTTTATAGCCAGCTTAATTCAAGATGGCCACCGCACCCAACTGGTCTTGTGAAAACACAAAAAATCGCTACAATTTTAGATATTTAGCCTAAATGTTGTTCAGTAGTAGCTAAGCATCGTCCCCCAACACTTATTGTTCAACATCTTTATTTGCTCAAAACCTCGGCATTAACAGTCTTCGCTGGAAGTGCTACAGCTAGCTGCCGCTACTGTTTGTGCTTAAAGAAAGACATAGAATTCAGTCTAAATATTACTTAATGTTGAAATGACTGTGATGTAAATGTTGATAAAATATGAACTTGGGTTGTTTTTAAGAGGGGCGGCCGTGGAACAGTGGTAGTGGCAGCTGACCCCTATCGGAAGGTTGGAGGTTCAAATCCCGAGTTCCCACACCATGTGTCGTTGTGTCCCTCCCTGGGCAAGACACTTAACCCCGAGTTGCTCCCGGTAGGACTGGCTGGCACCTTGCATGGCAGACTACCATTACCGGTGTATGAATGTGTGTATGAATGTGTGGATGGTTGGTACTGTGAAGCGCTTTGGGGCCCCTCATAGGGGGCTGGAAAGCGCTATATAAGTAAGCTCCATTTACCATTCTTCTTTCGGCTGCTCCCTTCTTCAGGGGACGCCACGGCAAACTAACTCACACGAAGACTTGGCAATTGTTTTTACGCCGGATGCCCTTCCTGACGCGACCACAGACCACCGCGCTACCACAACTCTCTGTGTGGAGCAGAGAGTTGCCGTCTAGGGTGCCCGGGGGAGCAGATTGTTGGAGTTAAGGGGCTTGCTCAAGGGCCCAGAGAGTGGGACAAATGAGGGTGGAGGCAGGTGTGGGTGCTTCACCTTTCCCGCCCACATTTTGATGTTGTTGGTCCGGGGAGTTGAACCGGCGACCTTCCGGTCACAGACCCGCCTTCTCTAACCTCTGCTCCACCACTCTCCCACTTTTTAAGAGCCATCTACAACAGGTAATACAGGCAGTCCCCGACTTACGAACGATTTCCATTCCTACGCACCATTCGTAACTCGAAAATTCACAAGTCGAAACGAATAACACGTGTCATTCGTAAGTCCGGATTTTTGGTCGTAAGTCGGAAAATGTATGCTAACGCTGCGCCGCACACCCGTTTTTCAACATGAGACTGAACAAGCGTACATACTGGTTCATAAACATGCACAGAACTTTGTTTACAAACTGTTAGCTAACACGTTTTCATCTAAAAACACATACCAGTGCTGTATTTACTGTACAGCTGTACTGTTCGTAAGTCCGTTCGTAAGTCTGTTCGTAAGTCTGTTCGTAAGTCTGTTCGTAAGTCTGTTCGTAAGTCTGTTCGTAAGTCTGTTCGTAAGTCCGTTCGTAAGTCTGTTCGTAAGTCTGTTCGTAAGTCCGTTCGTAAGTCTGTTCGTAAGTCCGTTCGTAAGTCTGTTCGTAAGTCTGTTCGTAAGTCCGGAACGTCGTAAGTCGAGGCCGTCATAAGCCGGGCACCATCTGTATATTAATTGTTCATAACTTTCCACGGAACCCCTTTTCACAACGCCTAAACTAAACTAGAGTATAAATGAGTCTGTGTGAACAAATTTATGAACGATGACACTTGGCCGGCCTGGAGGCCCCGCCTCAGCATTTCACGGCCAAGTCAAGATGCCGCTCCACCCTGCCCCCCATCTCAAACACACACACACACACACACAAATAAATGAGTAATCGGCCACAAAGTGTCAGCCAGCCTTAATCCCCTTTTAATTTCCTTGCGGGGCCTGCGCCAGCACTCTGGCTGCAGTGGGAAGCTGGCCGCTGGTGGCAGGATGGCCGCGGTGACGGGCAGCCAGCGAAGGCCTCGGGGTCTTTACCGAGATCCGAGCAAAGAAAATACAATAACCGCACACGGCCGCCACTGTTTGCCTTGCACTTCAGCAGGATTTAGGTTTCCCTCAGCGCTCCGTCAGAAGGATGCGTGTCCTCTCGTGCACACGGGACATATGCATGCTCTTTTTCACTCCCTCTGCACGAGTGTGCATGCACAGACACACACACCCATATATTAAGCATGTGCTCCAGCACTCAAGCACACCCCTGGTAATACTGCACCAGATGAGGCTATTTTTATCTTAATTTATACAGGTCGGACTCGACATGGAGGTTGCTGCCGCACAGCTGCCCAATCCCCAGCAATCCCACAATGCCAAGCGCGTTATCTCCTTTTGAACAGCAATTTATTTTCCTCCCTCTTCCCAGTTATTCAAAAAGTAAAGGTCCACGTCATTAAAATGGATGCACTTGCAGAAGGAAAGGGCAGCCGGCGGACGGCGTCCACTTCCCCGTTCACGTAATGAAAGGCGTAAAAGGAAGAGCGAGGCGCCGGCTCGTCTCCGTAACGCGTCTCTCTGAGAGGTGGGCTCAGCGGAACAAAATGGTGAAGGTTAACACTATTCTGGCAGATGAGGTTTTTTTTTTTTCATGACATTTACACACAGCGGGGATTTTTCTCCCTGAGAGCACCCTCATAACACTTGTAATATATGAACAGTGGCATATGCATTAAGTGTACAAAATATTAAAAGTGTCTCTGAGTTCTGGAGGAAGTCCATTTATGGCTACAAATGGTTCTCTGTTTTTGCATTTGGGCCAATCGTGGGGACTAAATACGTGTGTAAATTATCAAATGAATACTTTTTGAAGTCTTTTTGAGTCTGATTGTACGGAAGGGTATTGCTGTCATCCATGAAATAATAATTTTTGAAATTATGTAGTAAAAACGTGATATTATGTAGTAAAAACATGATATTATGTAGTAAAAACGTGATATTATGTAGTAAAATTGTGATAAGTATAGTAAAAATGTGATACGTATGTAGTAAAAACATGATATTTTGTAGTAAAAACGTGATACATATGTAGTAAAAACGTGATATGTAGTAAAAACGTGATATTATGTAGTAAAAACATGATAAGTATGTAGTAAAAACGTGATATCATATCACGTTTTTACTACATAATAACACGTTTTTACAACGTAATATCACGTTTTTACTACATACGTGTCACATTTTACTACATAATATCACGTTTTTACTACATAATAACACGTTTTTACAACGTAATATCACGTTTTTACTACATACGTGTCACATTTTACTACATAATATCACGTTTTTACTACATAATATCACGTTTTTACTACATACTTATCACATTTTTACTACATATTTATCATGTTTTTACTACATACTTATCACGTTTTTACTACATATCACGTTACATACTTATCACGTTTTTACTACATACTTATCACGTTTTTATTACGTAATATCACATTTTTACTACATACTTATCACGTTTTTACTACATAATTTCAAAAATTATTATTTCATGGATGACAGCAATACCCTTCCGTACAATTGAACACCAGGGTGGTGTGTGTGTGAACATTAAGAAAACAGCCAGTTTAATGTGCCAGTTCCGAGACAAGAATAAATCCAAACATGGCTCAACTGGGACCCTGACTGAGGCTTTCCCCATAAACAATAAGATTTTGGTCAAACGAGTGAGAAAACTCCAGCCCTGTTTGGAGCTCCACGGCTCATAGTTCTCTAGAAACATCATTTAAAGTTTAAACAGGTCGCCGAAAGTTGGACTTTACACGACCAAACAGACGTCTTGCTCACATTTTTTTTTAATTCTGTAGATTTTACCACAGAAAACGTTCCTGTCTAAATTCAACAAAGTGAAGTGAGGTCCTCCACGGGTTCTTTTGGTCGAAACGTTTCATCTCTCATCCAAAAGACTTCATCGGTCCGAGGAGCCACAACCAACTCAAGTCTTATAAATAGCACCATGGGCCAACCAGTTTGGTGGTGCAGATGGTTTCTGGAGTCCACCCTCTCCCCTGCTGACTTGAGGCAGTCTTCATTTTCTACCTGGATTATTGAGCATGAACTTTGATGTTTTGAACCTTGGCTATGATTACCTATGAGTTTGTTGTGGTTCTTCAGACTGATGAAGTCTTTTGGATAAGGGATGAAACGTTTCAACAAAAAGAAACCGTCCAGAGGACCTGACTTTGTTGGATTTTTCTACCTGGATTATTGAACATGAATCAAAACATGTGCAAACACTCTCTCGTTTGTTACACTTCCTGCATGGTTTGCATGTCAAACTGTAGGTATTTTTGTTTTTGTTCACCCAGCGTGGCCCTTGTTGCTTTCGCCCAAACTCTCATTCCATCTGAGCTCAGAATCTTCTCTTCAAACTTGGAAAGTTTTTAAACTTCTGTCACTTATTCTGGACTTTTTTTTGTTAATTCAACTTGGTTTTTGCACAGCAGTTGTTTGAGCCTTTTTTTTATTAGTCTGCGTTTCTGGTTCTCTTATTTATGGTGCTGCCAGGGAGTGAGAAGCACAGGTTACCATGGTGACCCCAATGAGCTGCTGGCAACAGCTTTAACACTATTTTTAATCCATTAATGTTCAGTTTAAGTTTCATCAAAAACATTGTCGTTTTGTAAGTTTAGAGCATTTCAAAATAAAAGTCCCAAACATCTGTTTGGCGTTGGAGACAAAAAGTTGGTGTTTCTGTCAGCTGAAGGTTGGCTTCCTTCTGGCTTGTCCATGTGATCTTTAGCAAACTGCAGACAAACAGTAATTTTTATTTTTTTTGGAGAGCAGTGGCTTTCTCCTTCAACCCTGCCATGCCGTGCACATTGCTGTTCAGTGTTCTCCTGATGGACTCATGAACATTACATGTGAGAGAGGCCTTCAGGTGCTTGGAAGTTACCCTGTGGTCCTTTGTGACCTCGCCCACCACACCTTGCTCTTGGAGTGATCTTTGTTGGTCCACCACTCCTGGGGAGGGTAATGGTCTTGAATTTCCTCCATTTGTACACAATCTGTCTGACTGTGGACTGGTGGAGTCCAAACTCTTTACAGATGGTTTTGTAACCTTTTCCAGCCCGATGAGCATCAACAACTCTTTTTCTGAAGTCCTCAAAAATCTCCTTTGTTCTTGCCATCATCTTTCTCCCTCCTTCAGACTGAAGGCCCCACTCTTTTCTGAGCAGGGTCAACTACATGGATTCTCCTTCTCCATTTTGCTGTTTCATGTGTAGTGATACAACCGTAACCTCAGAAACACTTCTCTGATCGCTCTCAGTAATGAACTTTTTGAGAGTTATTCCTGAAGGGACAGTAATACTTTTATTACATTTATTTGAATCAAAACACATATTATTTCAGAAGAGACTTCCTTTTAAAGGAGCTGTATGTAACTTTTCTAACAATATATTTTTAACATATTTCTTCACTCTGTCACTACCTCCTGACATACTGATTTTAGACAAGTAATCTCTGAAAAAAACTATTGTCCCCTTGCTTCTCTAAAAGCATTTCTAAAAAGCCACAGTGACCCACCGTTAACCAGCCAATAAAAACAGAGTTTGTAACCAGCCAATAAAAACAGAGCTTGAATTTGAATTTCAGCAGAGCAAGGGGTAACAGAGCCATATATGGCTCTGAGGGGGAGGGACCAGAAACGTGTCTCTGTTCAAAATTTTCCTAAGTTCCAGCGTGTTCCAGAAATTACATACTGAACCTTTAATGTGTGTTAATTCAGAATAAATTCTGAGAATAACTTGTCGTTGTTTGATCATGTTTTATGCTATTTCAAAATGTTGATCACTTCTTCATATGATGAATCAAACGGTGAAAGTGAATTAATATGTCAGACTGAACTCCTCAGTTTGTTAGAAGTTAGAATACTGTACAGTTTTAATCTGTTGTTTTATGAAGCTGGCTCCAGTCTAATCTGTTTCTCTCTCTTCATTCTAAACAACTTCTTCTCTGTTCTAAAAAAACAATCCTCTCCTATCCGAGTGACCTTCAGGCACTCTAACTCCCTTCCACTGGTTCGTTTGAACCAATCGGAGAAGAACAAGTCACTGATCTCAGATCCTTTCTTAAAAGTTCTAAGCTTTGCTGGAACTTGCAGAGTTGGCTGAGGAACTCAAGCCATGAGGTTCCCCAAAGAGTTGAATGAACGCCAGTCACATGCTAAGGACACATCATTCAGTTAAAAGATTTATAACATGCCAGTTATAAATCCATTTCGAGCTGAACAGCAAAACTGACTGGTGCGATATCCCTACACATGCATCATCTGTTGTGAGATGGAGTGTCTTCATATCCTGTTGGATCATATCCGTCTACCTCTTCTTCCCCCTGCTTATTTGACTGAAAACTTCTGCATTTAATAGCTTTTTACCTTGTTGTCATCTTCTATTCGCTGCACATGCCCATACCATCTCATTCTTGATTCCTGTATCTTATCTGTGATGCATGCCACGCCAAGCATTTTTCTAATGTCGTCATTTCACTGTTCATCCTTGAGGAATGCTCCAAGAATCCCATGCAGCATCCACATTTCTGTTCTTTCCAAGAGTCCCTTTAAAGTCTATACCTCAACTCCACAAAGCAAGACTGGGCGCATCATCATCTTGTACACTTTCCCTTTAATATGAATTGGCATCCTTTTGTCACAAAGCACTCCTGTCATCTCCTTCCATTTTTGCCATGCCGCACAGAGTCCGCGTTTAACGTCTTCTTCAGTTTCCTTTGGCATTCATGTCCAAACAACAGTGGGCTGAGACGCGAACCCTGATGAATGCCATATATATATATACAACATATGCCATAGCACTTCTCTCCTAATAAGCTCAGTAACTGCGTCATCACAACAATAAACAACAGTGGGCTGAGACGCGAACCCTGATGAATGCCATTTTTAATCTCAAATGCTGAAATGCTTTGCTCGTGCCGTGATACATTTCCAAAAACATGTTGTGAAGATCAGACTTTGATAGATCCTTGTTCTTTAAATTAGCAGGGTGTCCGCTCACACCTGATTGTCATCCCATTAATTGGAAACACCTGACTCTAATTTCTCCTTCAAATGAACGGCTAATCTTAGAGGTTCACATACTTTTACCACTCACAAATATGTAACAATGGATCATTTTCTTCAATAAATAAATTACCAAGTATAATATGTTTGTCTCATTTGTTTAACTTTATCTACTTTTAGGACTTGAGTGAAAATCGGATGATGTTTTAGGTCATATTTATGCAGAATATTAGAAAATTGTAAAGAGTTCACAAACTTTCAAGCACCACCGTAAGTAATTTATGTTTTTGAATATTAGCAGAAGTGTAAAAAAAAAAAATAGAAAAAAGATGTTTCGTTGAGCTCTGACAAGCTTGTGAAGAGAATTTTTCACCATTTTCAGACGTTTTAAACACTAAATGATTCATCAGTTTCTCCCTTTTCCTCCTCTTAAATTTACATCACAGCGCCCGCTGCGTTTGATTATAAGCAAAATCTGTAAATGCAAAAGAGAATATTTCGCTTTCTGCCTTATAAGTGCTACTTTTCACAGCAAAGGTCTTTATGGCAACATACGGGGGCGAAGCCGGCATCTTCAGTCCGGTCTCATTTAGGTTTAATTCCTGTGTGGCTCTCCATGTTTGATCCCGTTGCCCATCTGAAGTAATTAAAGGGTTATTAGTAAACAGATATTCACGCTCGCTCACTCGTGCCAACTGTTTCATGCCATCTGCCGCCGGTGCACGTGCTCTGACATTGGAAATGTGCTGCTCCGTGCACAGGGAAGCTTACATCAGGCCTAAACATTGTCATTTTCCTGTGTGTGGGAATAACATTCATGGAAATTATAAGCCTGCTGTGCTATTTTAAACCTGCTTGTTAATTTCAATCCCTTTTAACTGGATCCACTTTTGATAGCAACCCAACCGCTATTCTTACATCTTATCTCTGCACCCCCCTCTCCCTCCTCCTCCTCCTCCAGCAGATCTGCCCTCCTGTCTGTTTTTATCCTCTTTTTATTTTCAGTAATATAGAAGGGATTAACCCTGCTGGCCCCTCGGTGGTTACTGTTTCATTTTATTCTTATTAAAATCTTAAGAACCTGCTTTATTATTCCTGTTTGATACCACCTCAATAATCCTCTGCCTCCCTGCATGACTGCCAGTGTGTGTGTGTGTCAGTGTGTGTGTGTGTGTGTGTCGGTGTGTATGAAGCCACAGACCCATAGGTGTGCTCTGTGATGGATGATGCGCACGCTCATGTTTGGATTGGCAGGAACTCCAGGACACATTATAGACATTTTAATCATCTGAAACATACAGATGCACGAACCATCTCTTTATTTCTCCTCCACATTAAAGTCCTTTTAATATAAGACGAGCGGCATTATAAAAAGACACATTTCAACTCGTTGTCTCCAGTGTTTTTCTGCAAATCTGACAGATGTGTGTGTGTGTGTGTGTGTTTTTTTTCTCCCACCGTGCCAGTGGAGATGGCTATTACTGCTGATGGGTCTCTGGTGTTCGCTGTGATCCTTCTTGCAGCGAGCGGCATTGATTTTCCCGAAACCTGTGATAAATCTCAGACAGGAACTAGACAGGAGCGTGTTGTCACAGCAAAGCTCGGGGTGACTTCTCCCGCAGCTTCCGCTGACCCGGTGAGCTTTATTTAGAGAAGCGAAGCCGACGTCTGTTAGTGTTCCTTCACATCTCGAAAAGCTAAAAGGAACTTAACGGTGGCCTCCAGTGAAAGTCGTTTATTAACTTAAGTGTTGTTTAAGTGCCGGTGTAATTGTTGCCTGGCTCGTCGATCTTCTAGACATTTAGGAAACGTTAGGTCCCTGAAACTACTAAAATAAAAGATAAACTTTTAAACACCCGCACGCAAATAACAAAAGGAGCCTCGTCAGAGTTAACTGTATCAACCCGCTTGTGTCAGCACTCTTTATGCAACATGCAGAGTAAAAAGTAAACCTCAGATTAACAGTCATTGAGTGAAAACTACCGTATTTTTCACCCTTTAACTTGCATTTTTTTGTATAATTTGCACGCCCTGCGACTTATACGCTGAAGCAACGTATTTATGGATTTTCCCCATATTTTTAAACCAATTTTTGTTTGAGATATGACGATTTCATTCATTCTGACTGAAAATAGCAAACAGTCACATTTTCAGCCGCTAGATGGCATTCGAGTAGTATGACATGCCGTTGTGTCATGTACAGTAATAGGTAAAAGTGGCTATTAGTGACACAATCGGCTTGCCATAGACTGCCACCTTTGTCCAGCTCGCCAGGAGCAACCGTCAAATCGGCTTCATTTTGCTGCACCGCCCCGGAGAAATGCAGCTGACTTGACCACTGAAGTGCATTTATTATGTAAAAGTTCAACTGAGACACACCTTTACTATAATTTTGAGCAAACAAATAATAGTTTTTGGTGCTTATCTTGTTAAATTTTGAAGAAATGCACAGCGAGTCCTACTTCCTGATTTCCTCCCTGTCTGCGCGCTCCCGGAGCACTGAGGCAGCGAATACTTTTGAAAACGCAGCTGATTTGACCATTAAAGCTGCACTATGTAACTTTGTAGTGCAGTCTGTAACTTTTCAAACAATATATTTTTAACATATTTCTTCACTCTGTCACTATCTACTGACAAACTGATGTTAGACAAAGTAATCTCTGAAAAAAACTATAGTCCCCTTGCTTCTCTATCAGCATTTATAAAAACACTAAAAACACAGAGTGACACGCCGTTAACCAGCCAATAAAAACAGAGTTTGTAACCAGCCAATAAAAACAGAGCTTGAATAGACCTTTTACCAGTTGACGTCATCACGCACAGCTCGCCTGAAACGAGCGTTCTGATTGGACGGCAAAAAGCCCTAACCGGATTCAGGGGCTAAGCAAGGGGTCGATGAGCTTCGTAATGATAGCGAGTTGTAATTTAGAAGCTTGTTTTCTTAAAATAGTGAACAACCGCTGGTCAAAATGCCTGAACATTGTGCCGCGGACACGAGAGGAGGAAACCGCACGCCCATACACATTGTCTTAGACAGGGTTGCTTTTTTGGCTACAGATGAACCGTGCGCGCGGGGCTGCCTGCACCTTCACCCAGCCAGGAGCCACTAAGTCCCGGCTACACCTGATCCAGTGCGCCCTGGAGGTCCAGAACCGGCTGGACCCAGCTAGGAGCCACTAAGTCCTGGCTACAGATGAACCGTGCGCGCGGGGCTGCCTGCACCTTCACCCAGCCAGGAGCCACTAAGTCCCGGCTCAAAAAATCATGCATTTACTGGTAGCTTAATGATTTTAGAAGATTCGGTTAACGGTTGGCTTATCAAACGTTTTGACATTCCACTCACCTGCTCTTCAGTGGGGCCGAAGGAAGAATCTCCTTGCATGTCGCAGGTCGAAACAGGCAGAAACCCCACACACGCAGCGGAGACCGAAGAACAACGCGGTCTCGTCGAACTAGCTAGCTGCTGCTAGCTTAGCAGCTGTCCAGTAGCATTCCGCTGCGGGAGATCGTTCTCCGCCCTGTCTGTTTCCCATATCCAAGATGTAATGTAGGAACGTAATCCACGGAGCTTGGATCATTAATGTCCATGCCAGATAAAAAACGCACACACGTTGATGCTTCGTGCCGGGGTGAAATCCTGCCTGTACCGGCCGGCGGTGGTACGGGTTTGCTCCACATCTTCCTTCTTTTAGTCGCTCTACTCGACTTTCCCAGAGGGACGTTGTAAAACGAACAAGTCTCACCTTCTTCTTTTACTCGTTGAAGTTGCCTGGAACAATTATAAACACAATAAAAGTCTTATTTCTCCATCGCGACCGTTGCCAGTAACGACAACGTACCCGTGCTTCCGGAAAATTCTGGAAAAATGCGAGTGCGCATGCGCGATGACGTCAACTGGTAAAAGGTCTATTTGAATCAGCCAATAAAAACAGAGCTTGAATTTGAATTTCAGCAGGGCAAGGGGGGCAGAGCCATATATGGCTCTGAGGGGGAGGGATCAGAATGCTTTGCCTGTTGAAAATATTTCTAAGTTCTGCACTCTACAGAAAGTTACACATAGCACCTTTAAAGTCCTTTAATTAAGTAAAAAGTTCAACTGACGCACCTTTACTATAAACTCAAGCAAACAAATAATTGCTTTTAGGTGCTTATCTTGTTCAATTTTGAATAAATACACAGCGAGTCCTCCCGTTTACGTGCCTACTTTCGAGTATTGGCTTTTGAAAATGTAGCTGATTTGACCGTCAAAGTGCATTTATTAAGGAAAAGTTCAACTGACACACCTTTACTATAAAGTTGAGCAAACAAATAATTGTTTTCAAGTGTTAATCTTGTTAAATTCTTGTTAAAGTCCTTCCGTGCACGCTCCCATGGCCACATTTGGCAGCCTATCATTTTTTGGCACAACACAGGTCCACATTTCCAGGTTGTCAGCAGTGAAGTATAATAGATGCGACATATTTATTTATTTTTTCTTTATTAGACATATTTGGACTGATGCAACTTATAGGGCGGTGTGCCATGTATGGTGGAAAATACGGTACTGGAAAATGTTCATTTCACCAGATTGTCCCCCACCTCTTGCACAGTGACTGCTGCATACGGACACCAGTGACCCACTGTGACCCCCAAAAAGGGAAAAGCGGGTGTATGCATGTATGTATGTGGCTAATTAGCTAATTCAGGGTGAATTAGCTAATAGAACCTGGTAAAAACTTGATTATTTAATGGTTTGAGCCCTAAAACACTGGAACTTTTAAAGAGGCTGAACTTTCATATGTCCTTTTAATGTGTGTTAATTCAGAATTAATTCTGAGAATAACTTGTCATTGTTTGATCATGTTTTATGCTATTTCAAAATGTTGATCACTTCTGGATCTAAAAAAGTAGATTTTTCTACCTGGATTATTGAGCACGCATCGGGAAACTAGTTCTGGATGCCACCAGCAAACTGATCCACTATGAGAAGGTGCTGCTTTTAAAACTGAGTTTGTTGCAGCTCCTCTGATTGAAGAAGTATTTTGGACAAAAGACGCAACGTTTCAACGAAGAAGAATCGGTCCAGAGGACCGGACTCATCTGAAACTGTGCAGTTCTAAATTATGAAATTATTAACTGGCATGGTTGTTTGGTCTGGTGATTACGTGATGGTTCAGTTTCCAGCCTACTCAGGTCCAGAACTGCACTTCTGGAGGGAGTGCAACATACTGAAAGTAGAAACAAACTCAAGTATTGATCCTGTCATACAGTCCGACATGAACGTTGGTATCAAAGGTTGCTGTCAACTCTCAGTAATCCAGTCCATGAGAAATCTAAACGGCTGAGGAATAAATCGTAAATCGTCATTATACAGCAAAAAACAACGACAAATTGCCCTATACCATGTGGTGCAGTATTGCAATTCTGAAAGGATGATTTCATCTCATTAGCATTGACTCACTCTTCTCTCGTCTGCCACCTGACTTACCTGACCTTGACAGTCTTCCTCGCAGGTGGTGCGCCCACGTGAAGGTGGAGCACCAGGCCTTCGCCCCCTGGCCTTTTTCTGTGCAAAGTTTCCTGTTGAATGCAGTGTTTATCCACAAAGTTTTGAAACCCTACCCGGGGCTGATGCTCAATTCAACACAGGCTCCAGGATCATGGGGGTACTCAAACCCCTCTGCCACATCAAGGTGGTGATTCTGCAGAAGGGGTTGATTTGGTCAATCAGGTTGAAGAAACAGTTGAGTCAAAAGGCAAAGCTCTTGATTTAGTGGTCCATCTATGTCCCAACCCTCACCTGTGGTCCTGAGGTTTAGATCATGACAAACTGAGATCCTGGATACAAACAGCCAAAATGAGCTTCCTTCATAAGGCGGCCAGGCTTAGCTTTAGAGATAGCACGAGGAGCTCCATCATTTAGAGGAGCTCAGAGTAGAGTTGCTGCTCCTCTGCATTGAAAGGAGTCAGCTGAGGTGGTTTGGGCATCTTATTAGGATGCCTCCTCCGAGATGCCTCCCTTTTGAGGTTTTCCAGGCATGTCCTACTGGGACGAGACTCCAGGACAGTCCAAGAACTCACTGGAGGGATTACATGTTCTTTCTGGCCTGGGAACTCCTTGGGGGTTCTCCAGAATTAGCTGGAAAGGGACGTCTGGATCTCTCTCCAGGACCTGTTGCCTCCATGACCCGACCACTGATAAGAGGAATACAAATACATAATATACACGTACATGTTGTCCTCGACTTACGATGTCATCCACTTACGACTTTCCGGACTTACGAACGGACTAACGAACAGTAAAGTTGTACAGAAAATACAGCACTGGTATGTGTTTTTAGATGAAAGTGTGTTAGCTAACCGTTTGTAAACAAAGTTCTGTGCATGTTTATGAACCAGTATGTACGTTTGTGTTGAAAAACGGGTGTTCGGCGCAGCGCTAGCATACATTTTCCGACTTACGACCAAAAATCCGGACTTACGAGCGACACGTGTTTCGGGTTCCGACGTACAAATTTTCGTCTTACGAGCGATTCATAGGAACGGAACTCGCTCGTAAGATGGGGACCACCTGTATACGTAATTCTGTAATATACAGAATACATAATCATCTCTGCCTTCCCGTATGAAAACAAAGATGGAGACATTATTCTCTATCTTCTAAACATAAACAAATCAGTTTGGAGCTCTTTGTTAATTTGTCATAAAATAAAAGAGGAGAGTATTAATTAATTCAGTTTTTACCGTTTTTTTGCACCAGATTTCAGAGTAAAAGTCTTGCCAAAAGTTTTCTTTTTATATATCAGTAGGCAAATGGTGGAAAGAGTGATTTCAGGCAAGCTAATGTAATATTAACCTATCATTTAGTATGCTTTTGGAGAGCATCTGTCCAAGTCCAGCTGTAAGCTTCTCAGCCTGGAGACTGATCATCTCTTCATTAAAGGCGTAATACTGTTCAAGCGTCTCCGCAGGCAGCCAGGAGCACACAGGATTATCCTATCGACTTAGCCAAAGGTCAACATTGTTTGATTTCCTCAAAGGTTACTATTTATACCTTTTTATCGACTGTCGTCTCCTCGTAACATATTTGATCGTATAATTCATCTTCTTTTCTTTGCCCCGGTGTTTGAGCGTCATCTGCAGAAGTGCCTGCATGCTAATTTCTCATTTACGATGCATTAAATTCAGATGAGAGAGGGGGATTGTTGGGGACAAAGTTGATCACGCTGCGAGGGATGAGTCAGGAATTGAACCGAAGTGTTTCATTAAAAGGTGCTGGCTGGCTGCTAAGACAGCACAGAGGTGTAATCCTCCCTGTTCCTCTTTTTCTTTTTTTTACTTTCATCATTTTCTGTTGCGTATTTTGCCTTTCCAGCCACTTACCATCTAAAAATCATATTCCTTTTTCCTCTCATTTCTCTTCCTCTTTTCTTTGAAGGCCTCCTCCCAGACACACGTAGCCAAATCCTTCCTCCAACCCACCCACCGCCCGTGCTCCAGGGTCACGCCATCAAAATGACTCTTTTTATTACAGTTCATAAACAGCAGCTCCCCTCGGAGGCCCCGGGAAATTTCCCATAAACTTTGATCAAACAGGCGTTAGCCTCGCCGGTCCTCAGCCACCTCCTCGCGTGGAAATAGCTCCGTTCAATCACAGGAAAACACACAGAAAACAGCGCAAATAGCAAGGCAGCCGCTAATATATCGAGTCATTATTGACTAGAACACCGAGGGAATAGATCTCATAAAAACAGTAAGTTACTCTTTGCTTTTTTCTTTTTGCCCTCCCCCCTTCCTATATCCTTTTCTCTTCTAACAGAGGCGGTAAACTTTGTGGCTTAAAATTAATAGCTTGGAAGGGAGCGCAGGCGATGAAAGCAACCAAAATAAAATCCAGACGTTGACATCGCCGTGTGTTTGCAGGCGAGGGAAACCTCGTAGGTTCAGTCTCTTTTAGCAGAGCCGTCAGATCAGGTGTTCTCCCCCATCGTTGCAAATGAAGCCCGCTGTAACAGAGAAGAGCAATGCAGCAGACGACGGGGTTTCAGGATGCAGTTTGCCCAAGCTTTTGGTTCTTCTTCGTACAGATCAGGCAAATTCGACTCTGTTCACGGGAGGCGTTCAGGCTGCAAAGCTACGCGAGACATTTACGGACATCACAGAATCATGTCTTGCAAAGTTAAATACCATATTTCCACATGTTTTTATGTATTGAGCATTGATTCATTGCGTTCTGGCATTTGCAACTAAATAATGTAGACAGAGTCCTGATAAGCAAACACTTTCTATGAGACGAATCCAGAAATTACGATTAGGCTTTTTTTTTTTTTTTTTTACATAACTCTGACCTGTAGATTCTGATTTTATTTATTTATTTATTTTTACCAAGAGCTATTATTTACTAAATAAATTCTTACTAAATTGAAAAATTACCTTTGTAAATGGAAAAACATCAACCATAATTAAGTTTTTTTTTTTTACTTTCTGCAAAACTCCACATTGGGTTTTAGAGCATATCAACACTTTGTTCACGTATTCTTCTGGATTTGAGTTTCAAACATCTGAAGTAAAGCGGTCATGGTGCAAAAAAAGAAAGTTCAGCCTCTTTAAAAGTTCCAGTGTTTTAGGGCTCAAACCATTAAATAATCAAGTTTTTACCAGGTTCTATTAGCTAATTCACCCTGAATTAGCTTATTAGCCACATACATACATGCATACACCCGCTTTTCCCTTTTTGGGGTCACAGTGGGTCACTGGTGTCCGTATGCAGCAGTCACTGTGCAAGAGGCAGGGGACAATCTGGACAGGCCTCCAGTCCATCACAGGGACACATAGAGACAAACAGCCATTCATTATCTCACCTATAGAGACAATTTAAAGTCACCAATCAGTCTAACATGCATGTTTTTGGTCTGTGGGAGGAAACCCACGCATGCACGGAGAGAACATGCAAACTCCAACCAGAAAGGCCTCCCGACCAGGATTTGAACTGCGCCACCGTGCCGCCCTGAAATCGCCTGATTTCTTAAAGAAGTTTACAGTTTCTTAGTTTGAACGTTTGATCTGTTTGCTACGCTCTGTCCTGAAAGAAACGTGGACGCATGAGATTTGTAAGTTGAAGCATATTGTTTACATTTACGCAACGTAACAAATTGTTAAGAGTTGACGGG
>JBBPBX010043680.1:0-27804 GCA_038048925.1 Garcialebias charrua
GAATTCAATATAAAACTGCTCTCATTACCCATCAATGCTTGCACGGCACTTCACCTGACTATCTAAAGGACATTCTTGCACCATATTCATCCACCCGGTCTCTACGATCACAGAACAGTAATTTACTTCATATTCCTCGGACCAAATTGAGGACCATGGGAGACCGAGCATTCTGTGTGGCTGCCCCCCGCCTGTGGAACTCCCTCCCTGACGACCTGAGAGCTCCACAGTCACTGGTTGACTTTAAAAGCGGCATTAAGACTTTTCTTTTTAAGCAAGCCTATTCTGCCTCCACATGATTTTATCTTTGATCTTAGCTGTTATCTTTATTGATTTTACTTGATTTTATCACTTGTTTTATTTTATTTATTTTTTAAGCAAGCCTAAATCTACATGATTTTATCTTTGATCTTAGTCGATATTATTATTGATTTTATTTTATCACTTGTTTTATTTTTTACCTTTACCTTGTTACACATTGTAGCACTTTGAGATTTTTATTAATGAAAAGTGCATTATAAATTGAATTCATTATTATTATGATTATTATTATCAACAATACAACCTTAATGACGAATGCACAGAGAACCAGAGAAACTTTATTTTTTGTGACGATGAACATGTTGAAGTACTTAGCTTACAGACAAATAAAAGGAAAGGGTTAAAAAAAGTCTGGCTGCTGACCTTTTGGAAGGGAAAAGTACAAAATCATGACTCCGTTGTTTCTTTTTGGTTTCCAGTTGTGATGAGACCCAGTATGTGGCCTTGACCCAGTCCTGCGACAATACGGCGGTCCAGGCCCTGCAGGGTGAAGATGCCTGTCAGAAGCTGACCCAGCTGAAGGGCTTCTTCCAGCCGTGCCACGGCCTGCTGGACCCACGACCCTTCTACCAGTCTTGCTACCTGGACGGCTGCTACAACCACCGCAAGGCTCAGGTCTGCGGTTCGCTGGCAGCCTACGCCGAGGCCTGCCGCTCCTTAGGAACCCTGACCACCAAGTGGATCACCCAGGAGAACTGCTGTAAGACCACCAGGAGACTCTGGTGTCTCTCAGACACATACACAGAACTACACGTCTGTGGAAGTGACAGATTTCAGCCCCTTCTGTTGGAAGAATCCAGTTCAGCTTCTAATTGGCTTAATTTCTTATTATTCTGCATGCCTTACCGTCTTAATTATAACTAGAGAATTTGTTTTTTCAGCTAAAGATCCAGAGTGAACACGAAGTTCTGAAAGTTTTTTTTTTTTTTTTTTGCTGAAAAAGTTAAAACTGAAAGAATAGCACAAGCTCAAAGCAGCAGATAAAAGCCACGTGTTCCAAAATGGATTCTAAAAACCAGAAGTAGCACAAAGGTAACTAATATCACAAAGTAGCAAAAAACTTGCTAAAAGTGGCAAAAGGTTAGGTAATAGCTAGCCTGGCCCTCGCCTTCCTGCACAGCTCCACTCAATTCTCATTTCCCTTCACTGCTCAGTCTGGGACTTCTCCCATAGACAACGATTTCTCCGGCTGATTTTTGACCGGACCAATCAGAGAACAGAAGGGGCGGAGTTTTTGGCCCCTAACCCACGCCCCCACCTGTCCCAGCACGCAGCCAGCGAGCAGCCGCATGTTCTCATTCAAAGTGATGCAAAGCGATGCAGGACTGTTTTATATGTGACACAAATGTATTAATTTCCCCATCTTAATCCCTTATCTGGAGTTTTCTTTTGTTTTTTTGCCAAAAGTCAAGTGATCGCTCCCTCCTCCTCCTCCTCCTCCTCCTCCTCTCTCTCCGCTGAGTGCAAAGAATAAGGAAATGACTGAGGTTGTCACGAGAGAATTAAACTAGGGTTTTACGTTGCTGCCCGAGTCCCTGCATATTTTCTGGTCTTCTGGTGTGCTGGACCAGCGCTACATGGTTTTATTTTATTTTTTAAACGTTTTATTAACATATAAACACAGAATATGCAGCTGCAGCGAGAGACTGCAGCAGGAGGCGGAGCTGATGTCAAGTTCGGCAGAGCACAGAGGGGGAGGGAGCAGAATGCTTTCCCTGTTCAAAATTTTTCTAAGATCCAATGGTTTTGTTCCTCAGCAGAGGCCACGCCTCCAGCAAGAATCGTTTCTCTATGGAGAAAGTCCAGACCCTAGTACGAAGCGAAGTGAAGGACAAGGGTCTGGTTTTAACCAGGCTAGGTAATAGCTAAAATAGTAAAAAGTCTGCTTAAAGCTAAAAGTAGCAGAAAGGTAGCTAAAAAACAAAAAGTGGCAATATTATAACAAAATATAAAAATAGCGAATGGCTAGCTAATAGCTAAAAATAGTAAAAGGCTAGTCAAGTCAATTTTATTTCTATAGCACAGTTAAAACAGATAAACTGTTATCAAGGTGCTTCACACACACAACATAAAAGAGGTTTAAAAATGTACAGAACAGTAACACACATCACTAGTAACAATTATGATATTAACAGCAGTAAAAGTAAATAAAAATGTATAAGAACAATATTAAAATGAAAAACACAGTAAAAAAAAAATATATATATACACTACGTCAGCTCACACAGTATGAAACACCAGAGAGAACAGATGAGTTTTTAGCAGGGATTTGAACATGTGAAGGGAGGAGGCCTGTCTAATGTTGAGGGGCAGGTTGTTCCAGAGTTTGGGGCCAGTGACTGAAAATGCTCGGTCTCCACGGAGCTTCAGTCGTGTTTTTGGGACCACCAAGAGCATCTGATCAGATGATCTCAGGGCCCGCGATGGAACATATGGTTCCAGCAGCTCGGAGAGGTAGAGGGGAGCAAGGCCATTTAGGCATTTGTAGGTCAACAACGGGATTTTAAAGTCGACTCTAGTTCACACAGGGAGCCAGTGCAGGGAGGAGAGAACAGGTGAAATGTGCTCAGACCTACGTGTACCGGTTAAAAGCCGAGCTGCTGCATTTTGCACGAGCTGAAGGCGTGAGAAGGGGACCTGACTGATCCCAGCATGCAGTGCATTACAATAATCCAGGCGGGTTGTGATGAAGCTAGCTGATAGCTAAAGATAATGAAGGGCCAACGAAAAACTAAAAGCAGCAGAATTTTTAACTAAAAGCTAAAAGAAGCAAAACAATAACTAAAACTGGCAAAAGTTTAGCTAAAAGTTAAGTGTCAAAAAATTAGATAAAGGTTACAAGTTCCAAAATGTTAGCTAAAAACCAAAAAGTAGTAGAATGGTAACTACAAGCTAAAAGTAGCAAAAGTCTAGCTACTGGCTAAAATATTAAAAGGCTAAGTAAAAGCTAAAAGTAGCAGAATGGTAGTTAAAAAACCAATAAGTGGCAATATGCTACAAAAAGATAAAAATAGCAATTTTTTTCATTTCATTTTCTTCATTTACCCTTTATTTATCCAGATAGTCTCATTGAGCCACGAGAACTCATTTTCAAGAGAGACCTGTTAAGGAGCAGATAGTGTGGGTTAAGGGCCTTGCTCAGGGGCCCAGAGTGAGGGTGGAGGCAGGTGTGGGTGTTTCACCTTTTTCCACCCACATTTTTTGATGTTGTCTGTACCGGGGCTAGAACCGGCGATCTTCCGATCACAGGCCCACTGTCTCTAACCACTGCACCACCACACCCCCATGGCTAGATAATAGCTACCGTATTTTCTGGAATATAGGTCGCACCTGAGCTGAACTTTTCTTTAATAAATGAATAATTTTAGCAGGATAAACACCTAAAAAATATATTTGTTAGCTGACATTATTGTAAGAGTGTGTCTCAGTTTAATTTTTGTTAATAAATTATTACAAATCAGCTTATTTTATAAAAAGCCATAAATAGGTCGCACCTGAATATAGGTCTCAGGGCATGCAAAAATGATAAAAAGCAGCAACCTATATTCCGGAAAATACGGTAATAATAATAAAGGGCTAATGAAAAACTAAAAGTAGCGTAATTTTAACTAAAAGCTAAAAGAAGCAAAACAATAACTAAAACTAGCACGAGGTTAGCTAAAAGTGTCAAAACAATAGATAATGGCTACAATTTCCAAAATGTTAGCTAAAACCAAAAGTAGTATTATTTTAGTATTATGGTAACTAAAAGCTAAAAGTAACAAAATTGTAACTAGAAGCTAAAAGTCATAAAAGGCTAACTGAATACTAAAAGTAGCAAAATGGTAACTAAAAGCTAAAAGTTGCAAAAGGCTACAAAAAAGCTTCAAGTAGCAGAAAGGTAACTAAAAGCTACAAGTAGCAAAATTGTAACTAGAAGCTAAAAGTCATAAAAGGCTAGCTAATAGTTAAAAGATAGTAAAAGGCTAACTGAAAACTAAAAGTAGCAAAATGGTAACTAAAAGCTAAAAGTTGCAAAAGGCTACGAAAATGCTTCAAGAAGCAGAAAGGTAACTAAAAGCTACAAGTAGCAAAACTCTAGCTAATAGCTCAAATTTAGAAGGCCAACTAAAAGCTAAAAGTAGCAGAATGGTAGCTAAAAAAAGGATCTCAGCAAGACACAAATACTGTATGTCAAGTACAATGAATAATTTTAATGGAACTGAATGGATCTCCGTGCATTTCTACAGGGAATTTTGTTTTAAATAATGTTAAATATTTTGAAAAGTGTAAAAGTTACAAAACCCAAAAAGCACACCAATAATCTGGATGAGCTGAATGTTTTAATATGTGAAAAGGCTAAAATAATACAGTCTGCAGAAATAGGTGGTTTTTGAAAAGCATACAGGAAAAAAAAAACAGAAAAACAATAAAGTGAATGTTGAATCAGCTGACTCAGCAGCATTTGCTGTTGTTGCACATGGTAGAAAATTCTTGTGTTTCGGTCAAAATGTCACCCTTAAACAAACCTGCATGTCCAGAAGGCCTTTAGCTCAGCAGCCCTGCGAGCGTGACAGCTAACATTGTGTGTGGACCTGTCTTTAGCAGAATGGATCTATGACCCCTGTGCCGGAGAGACCTGCACAAACTTCACCTGCGAGCTGGAAAACGGAGGCGACCTGTGCGGCTGTCCTGAGTTACCCAGCAACCCAGCAGGTGAGCTCTGTTGTTGCTTATCGAGCCACAAACCTGCGTCCGTGCCACTCACTCGTACCCGCATTTACTCCGTGTCGGCGTGTGTTTGTGCCTGACAGGAGACGATGACATCATCCAGGCGGAGGTGAGCTGCAAGCACGCCCTGATGGAAGTTTCCATCTCCAAGTGCAAGCTCTTCCAGCTGGGCTTCGAGAGGGAAGACGTGAGGGTCAACGACGAGCGCTGCGCCGGCATCGAGGGAGAGGACTTCATCTCGTTCCACATCAACAACACCAAGGGACACTGCGGCTCCATTGTCCAGGTCGGTTCCTCTGTGTCTCTGTCTGCCGTGGCTCAGAAGAAAACTTGTGTCCAACACTTTTTCCCCGCTTCCCCCTCCAGTCTAACGGCACACACATCATGTACAAGAACACCGTCTGGATAGAAAGCGTGAACAACACGGGCAACGTCATCACCAGAGACAAGACCATCAACGTGGAGTTCTCCTGCGCGTACGAGCTGGACCTAAAGATCTCGCTGGAGACCGTCCTCAAACCCATGCTCAGGTGCAGCCGCAGGAAGTCACTCGTTTGAAAATGAAACCAGTTGTTGCGTAACAATTAAAAGAAACTGACCTCTCGTCCTCCAGTGTGATTAACCTCACCTTACCGACCCAGGAGGGAAACTTCATCACCAAGATGGCCCTGTACAAGAACTCCTCGTACCGAAACCCGTACAGGGAGGGGGAGGTGGTGCTCAGCACCCGGGACATCCTGTTTGTGGGCGTCTTTGTGGAGGGGGCCGACGAGAACCAGCTCATCCTCATCGTGAACATGTGCTGGGCCACGCCGTCCCGCTACAGCAGCGACAGACTGCGTTACATCATCATAGAGAGGGGGTAGGCTGCTGGGGGACGGTATTGTGTGTGGGGTAGTAGCTGACAGTGATCTCTAACTCACACTGTGACTGTTATTTAAATACACCAAGAAACTGTTAAATATCTTTAGGTATTTCTTAATAATAATAATAATAATAATGAATTCAGTTTATAACGCACTTTTCATTAATGAAAATCTCAAAGTGCTACAAAGTGCAACAGAATTAAATGTCAATAAAACAAGTAAAATCAATAACATTTCTTGATTTAATTCAGTTGTGCATACTCTAATCCCCCTTAACTGTATTAACCTGAGTTGCGGAAACAAAATAAATATAATTATAATCAATAATAATGTAACTAGAAAAAGAAGAGAGAAACTTTGATGAGGACTGCCACGTGGCAGCCATTTTTAAATTTTGATTTGACAGTACTTTGTGTTTGGGTTCGCTCTAAGCTAACTACACCAAATTTCAGCTCAAAATGGCAAAATATCAAAGAGTTACAGGCATTTTTTCCCCTTTTACTTTTACTTTGTAGCACTTTGAGATTTTTATTAATGAAAAGTGCGGTATAAATTGAATTTATTATTATTATTATTTTACGCTATGGTGACCATATTGGATTTTGGATTTGGATTCAGTATGTGTTGGGGAAGGTTCTCAGCTATAACCACACCAAATGTCAGCTGTATGTGTGTAAAAATAGCCAAGTTAAAGCCATTTAAATGTGGCTTTGGTGGCCATCTGGAATTTTTTTAAATTCATTATTTATTGGGCATTGCTGTCAGCTACCACACCAAACTTCAACTTAATATCTCTAAAAATGGCTGATTTACTGTATTTTTCCTTTATACTTTGTAGCTCAGGTGACCATCTTGGATATTTGATTTGCAAACAGTCTATGAAAAATGACAAATCAAAATGGTGTATTTGTTTACAAATTACGTTATGTTAACTGGAATTGCCCCCCCCCAAAAAGTAATAGCACACATCACGGCGCCGAGCCGGTCGTTTTGATATAAAATTTATCGGGGTACACGTTGTGGTACAGACCACATTAAAGTTGATGGAAGAGTAAGATATAAAGTTAAGAAACCCTTGTCAGGTGGATAATAGTAGGTGCTGCCTTATACTAGGCAGTCCCCAATTAAACTAGAAAAGTTGCATTTCCTGTGAACACTTACTGCTGAATGATTTCTGCTGAAATCAGCTGAAGAAGCAGAAACCAGGCTGAAAATGTTGCATTTCTAACCTGTTTGTGCGCATTGAATTTGAACACCCGACATTTACAAGAGTGGTAAAATAAAAGCAGAAATGTAACAGAAATAAGCTAAAATAGGCAGTGAGGCTGAAAGAATTACAAAAGTCTGAAATTGGCACAAAAAAAAAAGAAAAGTAGCTGAAAAAGCTTTAAAATTCTGAAATTAGCAGAAAGAGGCTAAAAAGGCAAAAAGTTAATTTTTTTCTAAAGAATCACTAAAGGTACAAATTAGCACAAAAAAAATGCTGAAAAATATATATTTTTAAAAAGTATTTAAAAAAAGCTGAATTTAAGAGAAAGAAACTGAAAGGAGCAGACAAAAAGTTGATTAAATCTTAAATAAGCTGAACTAAAAACAGCTTAAATGAGCAGTAAAAGGTTGTAAATAACACAAATTGTTTGAAGGACGTGAAGACAGCTCCATTCATTTTCAATGAGAAAAACATGGCTGCCAAAGCTAAACATTTCAAACAGTTAAAGTTGCACAAAAGTCACAGCAGGAATGTCCTGAACGAGCTGAACGTTTCGGTGCACGAATCGTTGAAATAGCGCAACAATTGGGGAACAGGTGCCAAAATACATACAGAAGAAAAATGGATGTTAATAGAGTGAATGATTAAAAACATTCACACAATAAAAAAATTAAAAAAGATCTGACCGCTTGGAAGGAGAGCATGAAGAAGTTAGGGATGGCTCAAAACTTTTGCACAGTGATGCATTTATTTTAAACTTGGTAAAAGTTCCACTTCCTGTAAAACCCAACCCACTCCTCTGTCTGCCTCCCTGTAGCTGCCCAAACACCAAGGACAACACCATCGGCATGGCGGAGAACGGCATCTCGCTCACCTGCCGCTTCCACGTCACCGTCTTCAAGTTCATCGGCGACTACGACGAGGTCCACCTCCACTGCGACGTGTCTCTGTGCGACTCGGACACAAACGCCTGCAAAGTGGTGAGACCCCGGAGACAGAATCTTCAGCTCGGATCAGGAGTGATGAAAGGCCCCGCCCAAGGTGTGTTTTTAATGTGTGTGTCTGATGTGTGTGTGCTGCGTCCAGAACTGTCCGCACAAGAGGAGGATGTACTCAGAGGAGGGGGACCACAAGGAGCACATCCTGAGTGTGGGGCCCATCAGAAGAAGAGGTGGGTCCAGATCGTTTAGCTTTGATGCAGAGGCGGAGCTAGACTTTTACATGAGGGGTGGCAAGTGCCCTGCTGGCTCCGCCCCTTTTTGGATGTTTAGTTTCTAAAACTCTCAAACAAACACGGTTCATCAGAAACTGTTTCACCAGCTGCTCAGTAATTCGCCCTTAAAGGTTTTTCAGAAGTTTCTGATAAAAGATTTTTAAAAGGTGGACATAACTAAATGACTAAACTTCATCAAAGTAAAAAAATACAGTAATAATAATCTTAAGAATATTCATTTAAAATCATAGAAATTTACCAACACAAAACCCAAAGAAATTTTTTACAAAAAAATTGCAACATTGCTAAAATAAAGCTGAGTATTCCTCAAAGCAAAACAAGTCACCTGCCATATTTCTAGCAAAAGTTTAAAAACTAAAATCCTGTGGTTAAAAAATAAATAATAAATTTTTTTTGTAGGCCTGTCGCAATAAACAATAAATCAATTAATCTCATGATGAATGAAAATGATCAACCTCATTTTCATTTACCGGCTTTATCGTTTCTTCGTGTTTCTCTCTTTCTACTGAAGACACTGGATGACAAAAGGCTCAACTCCAGTGCTCTTCGCTGACCCCTCCCTTTTCCTTTTTTCTTTAAAATCCATTTTAACTGTCCAAAATTATGTTTTTGAACCGTTAAAAGCCAGCTAATCTGAGAAGCTAATTACGAGCTAAGCTAACAGGCCGACTTCGAGAATAAACCTCCATCTTCTTGAGCTCCAAAATTCACTATAGCCCCTTTCATAAGACAACTCAGTCCGGGCCTGATGCGTGTTCAGTCCTCCAACGAGCATTCAGAAAAAACACGAAGGCGGATAGGCGAGTAAATTTTACTCGCCTCTGATGCGCCCCTGATCCGCGAGCAGAGGTAGTATCAGGCCCGGATCTGTCGACTTGTGAAAGGTGTGGGGGTGCTACGGCTTCAAACTGATTTGAATAATGGGAGGAATGATGACGTACTCTCCCGGCGCCCACTGTCGCGCTCTATTTAAATGTGTAAACAAGAACATGACATTTGTATTTTGCTTGCGCATCACTCGCTATTCTTCGCCGAATCTTTTTCTTTTTTTATTGATCATCACGGAAATGGCTAATTGGGGTGATGCCGAGACCCGTGTACTCCTGTCTCTGCGCGCAGAGGAGGAAATTAATAAGGGATTTACCGGTACAGTGAAGGATGGGCCCTTCTGGAGCGGATTGCTGTACTGATGCGAGAGCAAAAAAAAAAGCATTCAGATAAGCACAACGATGTTCGCTAGCGTCGCCATGTTTGTTTACAGACACCTCTGCGGTCCCACTTTAAACACGCAGGCACCACGTCCTCTGAGCTGCAGATTTTCACCACGCCTCTTTTCAACCCGCGCTGCAAATCGTTTTGTGAATGCTCCATTGAGGCCGGACCGTGGCCGGATTCAACTTTGTTTTATGAATGACCCAGGGGGATTAAAGCCGGACCGCTCTATGCGGCAATTGCGCGGATTTGACTTATGAAAGAGGCTAGTGGAAACCCGTGCTCCATGTAAAAGTTGTTTTTCTCTGCAAAAAGTAGCTGAGAACTTGTTTACTGATTTTTAATCTTTATTAAAAGTGTTGTGTGAAAAATGATATGCTAAAGAGCTCAAATCACCTAGCATCCGCCATGTCACCATGTCACATGTCAGCCCATGTCATGTAAAGGGGCCTCCCTCCCATTTTTTCTTAAAGTGCTCAACTAGCCATCCTTTGGTTCAAACAGTCTTACTGCCATCAGGTGGAAAAAGAAGAAAAACACCAAATAAATAGAAGTTTTTATATCAACAACATTTAGTTTTTATTCAAATTTAGTGACAGATATGAAAATAAAGAGGGTGTTTTGCTCCTAAAACATGTTTCTTTGTGTTATGTAAATTATTAAAGCGCCAAGAACAGAACTTCCGGTCTGGTGAGCCAGGGGATGGCAGCATAGAGTGCATGCTCCAGACTTTAGCGTTTTAACCCAACTAAACTACCGTAACTCGAAACTTGGAACTTTATATATTAAAACAGTTGGGCAATATATTTAAAACAAAAATGCCCAAAAAACTCAAGAAAAACATGATGGTGGAATGTAGTGAAGTGGAGGAAGATATTTTGGCACAAGCCAGCAGCAATATGGAGGATGAGCCAAAGGTGGATGCTATTAAGAAAGGCCGCCCGGCCAACATGGACATTATTTTGAAAGAACTAAGGGATTTCAGAAAAGACAGTAATGAACAGTTTAATGCACTGAGGGGGGAACTGAACGGGATTGACAAAAGGATGGATGAAGCAGAGGAACGAATTGACAGAATGAGGTATGAAACTAAACTAATGGATCTAGAGGGGTGCTCACGTCGTGAAAATGTCAGGATTTATCTTATGGAGTGAAGGAGGGGGCAGAAGATTGGTTTCCATCAACCAACAACTTTGTAGAGACTCTACTAGAAAAGACATTGGGTCTCCCTAGTCCCCCCATGCTGGGTATAGCCTCCTGATGGAGCCCCTCCACGTTCTTTTGTGGTTAAATTTGCAAGCTACCTTACCAAGGAGGACATACTTAAAAGGGCTTGGCAAGCAAAAACCCTTGAATTTCAAGGCTACAAGATAAGTCTGAACAATGACTATGCCCCATAAATACAACGAAGAAGAAAAGAATATGCAGCTGCGAAGGCTGTATTGAAGCAGAATGATATCCGTTTCCAGTCGCCCTTCCCGGCCCGGTTGAGGGTGTTCTACAGTAATGGCACTCTGTCAATGTTGTGGTGAATCAGCCTACTCTCTTGGATCAACTAAAGCAACAGACTTGGCAAACTAGCACAATGAAGAAAAACCAAGGGAGATCAACCCAGAAGTAGGACTACAGTACAAGGATCGACTCCAGCCTTTTAGACGCCAGGAGGACAGTGGATATTTGAAATTTAGTGACAGAGCTTCATATCAGAGGTAAATTCTGAGCAACGGGGGGGTCAATGGACTTATTTCAGTTTTATTTAATTAGATAAAATTATTTATCTATGTATAATATGTTAAGTTTTGTTTATTGTGGGCATTTTAAAGTAGATAAGAGTCAGGTTACTTTACATGTAAAGTGAACTGAGCTCTACAGACCTACGAATGGTCAGCCTGTGGGCTGCAGAGGGCACTCTTCCACAGGTTGACAGAAGAGTCTTTCCCTCACCAAACACAGCTAAGACAGTGGACATCTTTTTGGAAGTCAATGTAGTATTTTGTTTCGGTTTCATAGATTTCGTTCTTATACAGTACCCAGAGCCGTATATATAGAGAGTTCTGACACTCTTTGAAGTCGCCAACTGGCAGTCAATCGTTCCAAACAACGGCCATGGAAACCTTGTGGAGCTGCGCCCTCTGGCGGCAACGGAGCGCTACTGCAGGCAGAGTCAGACTGTTAAACAGAGCATGGAACAAATCGCCCCCTCCATGACCCACGTGACTTCCGCATTCCATTCTTACAACGGATCTCTATGGAAGTGTCGCAACTCTCACTTTATATGGCTCTGACAGTACCTATTGAAGGTTCATCTTTTTTATTTTTTTATTTTTCAGGGGTTATGTTTTTTTTATGTACAGAGTGCTTTTTTATTTTATTTTATTTTATTTTTCAGTGGTATATGGAGTGTTTTTTGTTTCTTTGTGTACAGAGGGGTTTATAATTCAACATTTGTACAATGCAGAGTGTTAAAGTGATCAAATTAGTATCTTATAATGCCAACGGACTGGGGAATCCCATTAAGAGAAATAAAATTATTTCAAAATTAAAAAAGGAAGGTATAGAAGTAGCCCTCTTATTTAACACAGTCTGAGCACGAAAAACTTAAGAAATGGAAATTCAACCAGTATTCATCTTCCTGTACTCAAGGCTCTAAAAGAGGGGTGACCATTTTAATTTCAAGCAGGCTTCACTTTAATTGTATTCGAGAGAAAAAGAACAAGGAGGGAAAATTTGTGTTAATAAAGGGATCTAAAAAAGCTAAGTCTGGTCCTCTGGACATTCAAAAAACAAAACAAAGCAAAAAAAATTGTAGAAACGTTTCGTCTTTCGTCCGAAAGACTTCCTCAGTCTGAGCTGCTGTATTCATCTCAGTCTTATAAATAGCACCCTCTCACAGTGGATCAACCAGTTGGCTGATGACAGCCAAAACCAGTGCTCACATGGTCAAGGAGGACCATCAGCCTAACGATGGATTGTTGCACCCTGATGGTTGTTTGCTATTCACAGAGGGCTGAGTGATACTAGCAATAACAGCATTGTAAGAGGGGGACAGTTGAACCCGGAGGCCTCCACCCCTGTTTAATGATGGACGGTTTCTTTTCACAAAGATGGCCTCCTTTACTCCTCTCTCAAACCATTGTTCCTCTCTATCAAGGATGTGAACATCTTCATCCCTGAAAGAGTGACCGCTGGCCTGGAGATGAGTGTAGACTGCAGAGTCCTGACCTGATGATGTTGATCTTCTGTGCTGGGCCATCCTTTTGGCCAGTGGCTGTTTAGTTTCCCCGATATAAGACTGATCACAGCCCTCCTGACACTGAACAGCATACACAATATTACTCTGTTTGTGCCGGGGGACTGGATCTTTGGGATGAACCAGTCTTTGCCGTAATGTATTTTGGGGTTTAAAAGCCACTGGGACGTTGTGTTTAGAAAATAAACGTCTCAATGTCTCTGAAACTCCCGCAACATATGGAATGACCACTGGTCTGGGTCTGGGTTCCTTCTTTTCACCTGATGGTTGGCTGGAGTCCTGTTTGGGTTTCTTCTCTGCTTTCAGGAAGGCCCAGTTAGGATATCCACATTTCTCTAGAGCCTGTTTTGTGTGTGATTTCTCCTTCTGTCTGGCTCCTGAGTTAGTGGGGACGCTGTCTGCTCTGTGGTACAGAGTCCTGATGACTCCTAACTTATATAGGAAATATACCTGAGCGTACATAATAATAATAATAATAATAATTAATTCAATTTATAACGCACTTTTCATTACTGAAAATCTCAAAGTGCTACACATATATTGAATGCTACACACATTCATAAACCGGTGGCGGCAGACTACCATGCAAGGTGCTTTCCAGTCCTACCGGGAGCAACTCAGGGTTAAGTGTCTTGCCCAAGGACACAACGACACATGGTGCGGGTCCCGGGAGTCGAACCGCCAACTTTCCGATCGGGAGACGACTGCCATTACCACTACACCACGGCCGCCCGTACATGGAGTACGCCTATACGCCACGTACGTACGTCAAGGCAAAAGCGTAGCCCCGCGTAGCCCCTCAGGGCATGTACGCGCAAAGCTTTTTTTTTACGACCGCGGACGCTTGCGCGGTGTCTGACCATAAACTTCCCCGGCGCCGGACTGTTTTGTATGTTACACAAATGAAATAAATTCCCCTTCTTTATCGCTGATCGGGCCTTTTCTTTTGTTTTTTTGCCTAAAGTCAAGTAACCGCTTCTTCCTCCGTTCACTCGATGACTGAAATGAATGAATTCAGGTCCTACCTGGGTGCGCAATGTTTTAAATATTCCCTGGTGGACTGTGTGCTGCAGGAAAAGCGCTCCCTGTTATTATTTTTATTTCTGAGATAACTTTTTATAACATATATAGTAGAAACACCGCATCAGAACACCGCAGAAGTCTTCAGCGAGCTGCTCATGAGCTGACTGAAAGCTGTCAATCATTTCAGTAGGCGTGTCAGCAAGTGACCAATCAGCGAGCTCAGTTGAGTCCCCTCCGCGCGCAGCTGCTCATATTACAACAAGGATCTGGAGCGAGAATGCGAGCGTTTGAAAGCTGATAAAAGCCAAGCTATAGCAGCGAAAACATGCGCACAAAATGTGCACGTACAGTGGCGTACTTCATGTACGCTGAGGTGTAGGCTTTTTGCTCCAAAGGGTGATGGGTGTTAAACTGCAAATACTGGTCTGTGCGGGTGGGTTTGCGGTACACCTCAGTTTACAAATTTCCTCTATCAGAAACTGATACCTCACAGTCCAAGAAAGCCAACCTGCCATTTTTTACAACTTCTCGTGTGAACTTGATATATTTATCCACAGAGTTGATGTGCTCAGTAAAATGTTGGACTTCCTGAGATTGGCCAAGAACATAAGATTTCTTTATTCGCTGATGACGTTTTGATATATCTGACAGATCCAAATAAGTCTCTTCCTAATAGCTTATTTAGAAAATTTTAGTTTAGTCTCAGGCTATAAACTTAATATCCCTAAAACTCAGATTTTAACCTTTCACTATAAGCCTAATCTAGAATTGAAGTCTAAATTCAGTTTGAGTTGGGATGCAGAGTATATTAAATATACAGTATTGGTGTTAATATCCCAAAGGAATTACCGGTATCTAAGCTTTATGATATAAATTTTAAGCCCCTGTGTCATAAAATAAACGAGGATATTAAAAGATGGGGTTTGATACCAATTTTAAGTTTTGAGTCACGTATTGATACGGTCAAGATTAATATTTTGCCTAAGGTGCTTTATTTGTTCCAAACACTTCCAATTGAAATAACAGACAAACAGTTTGATGAATGGGACAAACTAATTTCTAGATTTATTTGGCAGGGGAAAAGACCAAGGTTAAGGTATCAAACTCTGCAGATGACAAAAGATGAAGGGGGGCTAGCTCTTCCATGTATAAAAGACTATTATATTGCAGCTCAGTTTAAGATTTTAGTTTGCTGGTGTAACACAAATTATCAAGCAAGATGCAAATAAATAGAAATTGCTACTCCAAGAGACTGCCCAATTCAGGCTAGTTTAGGGGATTAAAAAAATTATTAAGAAACTAATTGAATCAGTGGATTACGGTACTTAACCACTGAAACTTTGGTTACTTTTTCTTAACAAGAATGGCTGGCATGAGAAGGTTAGGATCTTGAGATGGTGTGCTCACGATCTTGACTTTAAACCAAATAAATCTGATACAACGTATAAAACTTGGACAGAATATGGTTTAACTGCATACATGTACTGTACTTTTTTTGACAAAGGTATCTTGAGAGATTTTAATTCAATAAAGAGACAGAGTCTATTAAAAAAAATACAGATTTTTATAGGTATCTTCAAATCCGGCATCACTTGCAAAATTTTATTTCTGACAGCAAAGATTTATTGGATATCCCATTGCTGAATATTTTTATTAAGGTATACCAATCAGATTCAGGATGTAAACTAATCTCAAAGAAGTTAAAAGTCTAAACACAACTTATATTAAACAAAAATGGGAGAGAGAAGTAAATTATGTAATCACATATGATATTTGGTTTCAACAATGTGCAACCCAGTGGAAAATCACTTGTTCAAATACATGGAGATGTTTTGGCTGGAAACCCCTCATGAGATACTTCACAACACCTGCTCAAAGTAAACATTATTCAGGTTCCTCCAGTTGCTGGAGGAACTGTGGAGCCCAGGAAGTAAAACGTTTTCATTTGTTTTGGTCATGTCCACGGATTCGTGATCTTTGGATTTACATTCACATAGAGACGGAAGTAATCTTAGGCATGCAATTTTCTTTTAAGTGGGATGAGTTTTTGTTTGGATCTTTGCATTCAAAGGATGTGGACTCAGAATCTAAAAGTTTATTTGGATTTTAAGTTTAGCAGCCCAAAAGGCCATCACAAAGAAATGGTTTAATATAAAAGTTCCATCCCTGGATAACTGGCATCAGATTACTGTATACACCTGTATGGTTTATATAAGATGGAAATAATTACTTTTTCAGGTAGAATGCAGCTTGCAAATTTTGAAAAGATCTGGAGTAAATGGAAAAAATTTACCGAGGTAAATTACCCAGATTTTGTGTGAGTCTCTGTTTTAGTTGTATTGTAATTTAGAATATTTATATGTTAAATACACACCACCACCCTTTTTTTTTCTTCTCTTTTCTCCTATTCTTTTTCATGCACGATTATTTATAGCTAGTCCTCGACTTACCGGTTAGCTGCGACGGTCTCGAGTTATGATGTTTTGTGGTTACAACACGCATCTCCATAAATTTTTTTATATATATATATATATATACTGTATAAATGGTAAATGGAGCTTATTTATATAGCACTTTCCAGCCCCCTGTGAGGAGCCCCAAAGCGCTTTACAATACCAACCATCCACCCATTCATTCAGACATTCATACACCGGTAGTGGTAGCCTGCCTTGCAAGGCGCCATCCAGACCTACCGGGAGCAACTCGGGGTTAAGTGTCTTGCCCAGGGACACAACGACACATGGTGGGCGGACGCGGGATTCGAACCTCCAACCTTCCGATCAGGGGTCGACTGCCATTACCACTGTGCCACGGTCGCCCAGTTTCCGGCAGTTTCCGGCAGTTTCCGGTTAGCTGCGAAGGCTACAGCTGCTCTGTACTCTCTAAAAAAGCTAAGTCTGGTTCTCTGGACATTCAAAAAACAAAACAAAACTTGTTGGAGCAAGCTGGACAGGCAGTAGCTGTTTTATGGACGGCGGTTTTACAACGTAAACGAATGGAGAATCCGGAGGAGGGAGGAAGGAATGGAGGAAATGGCTTCACCAGCATTCCAGAGTAGGAAATTAACTCTTTTTTCCCTTTCATTATGGCTCTCAAATGTATGTTTTTTTTAAATAATGATTTAGGGTACTGTGTTAGGATAGGCCAAGTGTTTGGTAAAATACAGTATATTGTAGTATAAGGTGCAGTTTGTACGTATGTTCCGACTTACGTGGAAATTCGGGTTATGACGGAGCGTAGGAACGGAACTTGGTCGTAAGTCGAGGACTACCTATGTTTAATTTCTGTTTAAAATAATAATAATAATAATAATTAAAAAACATAGGGTGGTCAAAAAAGGTAATACACTCTAAATCAACATTTCTTTTAAAATTTAACAATTAATTATTGTTAAATTTCAAACAATATTATCGTTTATCGCAATAATTTCTGAGACGATTAATCGCCCAGCAAAATTTGTTATCGTGACGGGCCTAGTTTTGATTACCGGTAAATCTTAAAAATAACACTTTCTGTGATCTTGTAAGCTGTTAGCCATCAGATTATGTGCTGTGAACGACTCTCAGTTAACCACCATGTCGAATTTTAGCTTTAGCATCTGTAAAACTGAGTTGGAGCCATTTTTGTGTTGGCAAAGGGTTGATGAGCTGTGGCAGCCGTCCTGAAGTTCAGATCAGTTGTAGACGCACCTCCAACTTTATTATTGAGCGTTTCAATAAAATCCGTCCAGTAGTTTGTGAGATATTATGCTAAAAATCAGACAAATGGACACAGACATGAAAACATTATTACCCTTAGGCAGAGGGTGACAACAAAACACAATAAACCAAAAATAAAGATAAACATAAAAACCAACGTGTCAGAGTGTGTTTTACCGTTTTATTTAGTTTCTTTTCTACTTTTATTTAATTATTGTTTTTATTTATTTTTTGTCTTCTACAAACATGTTCAGGGGATGATCTTTATTCGGATGCGAGCAGAGCTTTGAGCTCCGACTCAGGAGAGGTTCTGACTTTTGTCTCCTGCCTCCTCAGAGTCCGACTGGTGTGAGGACAACAACGGAGGCTGTGACCAGATCTGCACCAGTAAAGGGACCAGACCCATCTGCAGCTGCGTGACTGGGATGCTGCAGGCTGACGGGAGGAGCTGCCGCAGTGAGAACCACACACACACACACACACTGGAAAAACACACATCTGCTCCACAGACGAGAACCACACACACACTGAAAAACACATATCTGCTCCACTGACTCTTTACGCAACAGTTAATCTTTTAGTCACTTTCTTTATCAGTAATCTTGGTCTATGTGACTGATTCAAACCGTAGTTACCATGGAAACAGCTTTTTATCACCCTCTGTCCTCTGAGTCGTCTTTCCCCGTTTAAAGACAGTTTCTAACATTTATAGATTCTCACGACATCTGATTACTTAAAATGAGGTAACAGAAATTAAATCAGTGGTTTTCTTGTATTTAATATGGTTCAGTAAGGGGTGGTTCACAATTTTTGACATTTCCGCAAGCGTAGAAGAATGTGGTCTTTTTGCAGATCCCCTCCTCACTTCCAAAAGTGAACAGAATACCATTAACTTTTGCTAAACTTATTTTATTATCAGTACAGCTGAGACGTAAAACCCGTGCGCTTACACGGATGTTGCACTAAAGTAAAATGGTCATTCTGCATTTGTATTCATCTCAGAATAGTTTAAAATGAACAGATATTTACAGTAAACTACAAACACCAGAAACGGACTCTTTAACAGAGAGAACTTTGTGAGTTTAGGGAAACAAATTAAAGATAAACTGAGACTAGGCCTGTCACGATAAACAATTAATCAATTAATCGCATGATAAATGAAAACATATCAACCTTGTTTTCATTTATCGGCTTTATCGTTTCTTCGTCTCTTTCTTTCTACTGAAGACGCTGGATGACAAAAGGTGCTCTTCACTGACCCCTCACTTTCTCTTTTCTCTTTAAAATCTGTTTTAACCGTCCAAAATTGCGTTTTTTGGATCGTTAGAAGCAGCTAAGCTGAGAAGCTAAGCTACAAGCAACGAGCTTTTTGGCATTTTTATATTATGTCATCTTTATATCTTGCGATTCTTGTGTATTCATTCATTCAACCTTTATTTATACAGGCTAGCCTCGTTGAGTCACGGGGACTCATTTACAAGAGGGACCTGTCTCACTCACACCAAACAACCATCCACTCTCACACTCACACCTAGGGTCAATTTAGAGTCACCAATCAGCCTAACAAGCATGTTTTTTGGTCTGTGGGAGGAAACCGGAGTACCCGGAGGAAACCCACGCATGCACGGGGAGAACATGCAAACTCCACCCAGAAAGGCCCCGGACCGGGATTTGAACCGGCAACCTTCTCGCTGAGAGGCAGCAGCTCTACCAGTTGTGCCACCATGCTGCCCCGTGTATGTTCCTTTATACTGAAACTCGGGCACAATAATTTCCTGTGGGATCAATGAAGTTCTATCTTATCTCTCTTAAAGGTCCACTGACATCATCTTACAAATTTGCATGAAATGATAGAAGATATATGTATTTTATCATTCAACTATGTTCGTTTTTGCAAACAAAATGATAAATTAATGAAAATTCCTTTCAAACGGAGTTTAAAATTAAAAACGGCTTTTCTCTCTGAAAAATCCGACTACAAGCGAATGCAACATTTGTGACGTAGGAGAAAGAACGTCTTTAGAACGCCCCATATAAATATTCATGCGAACAAGAAATAAAACAACAAAATTATCAATCTAAGTTAAGATTTGAGCTATTTGTCTTTAGTTTTGGAAGCAGGAAGTTAGATGAGCAGAAACAGCAGGTTCTAATTTAGGTCTGCACCGTATGTATTTGACTCTTACCTGTTCAGGAAGCAGGGAGCTCAGTCCGAGGGGGGGCAGCTTTATTTATTCCATTTTTGACGAAGGTCTTACATCTTTTGGGAAAGTGAAAAGGCTCACTTGTTCACTGATGATATTAGAACACCCAAATGCGACACACCGAACCGGCATTTTTTAAGTTTTACAAAAAAAGGCGATCTGGCTGAGAATGAATATGCGTTAATGGCAGACGCAGACTGAAGGTCCTGCTTCCTACGTCACAAATGTTGCATTCGCTTGTAGTCTGATTTTTCAGAGAGAAAAGCGGTTTTTAATTTCAGACTCAGTTTGGAAGGAATTTTCATTATTTTATCATTTTGTTTGCAAAAACGAACATAGTTGAATGATAAAAAAAATATATCTTCTATCATTTCATGAAAATTTGTAAGATGATGTCAATGGGCCTTTAACATCACATACCACTACTTAAGACATCTGTCCAGGAGCCAACAATGGAGTGTTTGGTTCACATAAGTGAATAAACCTTTTAACCTTTGTAACTCTTAAATGAGAATTAATGAGACATTTTGTGCATTTTTTCCCCAGTCATACTAACCTCCTGAGTATCTTGTCTACCTGGATTTCCTGGTCTTCTAAGGAACCATACCCATCCATCTGGTTCTGGAGTTCCCCACTCATCCCCTTTACATCGAACAGAAAACAAGACAAAGTAAGAGCCTCTTGTTCTGTTAAAATATTCCTTAATTCTCATACTCACTTTACCTCCTTCCACACAGATCTCTGATTCCTGTTTCCCTTATTCCCTTTTGTAAACAAAACCCTTGTCTTTTTTTCACTCAGTGTCTGAATTGTTTTCATTTTCAATTCAGTTTATTCATATAGCGCCAAGTCACAACAGAAGTCGTCTCAGGGCGCTGAACAGAAACATTCATACATAAAAATAAAAATTTAACATTATAGATCAGAGGAGCAGACTACTTTAAGTTTAACTCCATCACAGAACTCTCATCTTGAGCAAGCATGAAGGTGACAGTGGAAAGGAAAAACTCCCTCATGAGGAAGAAACCTTTAGCAGAACCAGGATCAGGACAAGTGGTCATCTGCTTCGACCGGCTGGGTTTGGTAGGAACAGATACACAATGGCAGGTCAAGAATCACATGTTAAGATAGAAATTGTATCAAATGAAAACTATTCAATTTTTAAAAATAATTTAAGGAAATTAGGTCAATTTGTCCTCTAGTAGTCTAAACTTAAAGTGTCTGTGACATCATCTTCCTTCTTTTCATGACTTAGGGAGCCAATGGAGAGAAGCTAAAACTGGAGAGATGTGATCTCTCTCCAGTTAAGACTCTGGCAGCAGCATTTTGGATTAACAGGACCATTTAAATAAGTATATTTGGACACCCAGATAAATCATTGCAATAGACCAGTCTAGACGTGAAAAATGCATGAACCAGTTTTTTCTGCATCATTTTTAGATAAGAGGTTTCTTATCTTTGTGATGTTATGCAGGTGGAAGAAGGCGGCTCTAGTAACATTTTCAATGTGGGGGATAAAAGACATGTCCTGATCAAAAATAACACCAAGATTTTTAACATTAGAACTGGAGGCCAGATTAATGCCATCTAAGGAGGGAGAAAGTCTGAAAAAATGTATTCCTAAGATGCTCAGGTCCAAAAACTAAAACCTCAGACCTCAGTCTTGTCTGTTCAAAAGCAGATATTTTCAGATATTATCTTTACTGGTACTGGTAGATGTCTGGTACATACCAGCCAAGTACCATCCACATACCAGGCACTTACCAAAAATGTACCAGACATGTAATATGTACTAGACTATGTTTTTCTACCAATTTTCTGTAACCATTTTTTTTTTAGCATTTTAGTAGTTTTGTCCATAATTTTAAGATATATTTGGGCTCAGTTCAGGCCATGTTTAGCAGTAAAGTTTCAGTTTTGACACTGACAAGTGTTATGTGGACCAAATGTGGCCAAGGGGGTCATAAGTCAGACTTAATGTGGTCGTTGAGAGTCATAATTCTCTGATAGATTTATGAAAAGGCTATCCAAACCTGTCAAAACTAAACGTGGGCCATCAGGAACTTTAAGTCAGATATTACAAAACGTGGATACATTTTGTTAGACTTGATTCAAATAGCTTGTGCCAACTTGTTAAATAAAAAAACAATGTAATACAATATCTGTTTTATAAATTCACTACTGGATTTGAGTCACTGAACCCATCAGAGTGCTTCAGGAACAGCCATGGAATGAATTGAGTTAAATCACTTTAGTCTGTGAGCAAAACTTTAACATCTGTTAACATTTGGTTCAAGGGACTTCTGCGTAAATTCTAAAACTAGAAAAGAGGAAGAAGCATAAGAGGACTCCTGCACAAAAGATTTATCATACATGAAAAAGATTGTAACGAGAGAAGAAGCCTTTGCGTCTCGATTCAGTAACATATTGACAGCAGTCTTTTACAGAATTATTCCTACCAGGCAATCTGTTTTCATTTTACGAGCATATTTGATATCTATCATAAATATGCAAATGCACAAATGCATATCAGTACTGACAATTTAAAAAATCATTCAGATGAGTTTATCAGTTTTGGTTAAAATGAAATTTACTCAGTTTAGGCTGCTGTGTATAATGAACAATTCTAGCATTTTGGGGTTGTGTGTTTATTAAATAAGGGAGAATGAAATAAGTAAAAGTAGTTTTCTAAATGCAATATATATTGTGTTTTCTTTTCACTTTTAATTATGTTTCTTTGTCTGAGCTCTACTTGTAAGAGTAAAACCTTATATGAGAACATATTTTAGTATGTGATATATTTCTGGCCTTACAACTTGTGTGAGGAGGGACTGAGTTCTGACCAATTCTTGAAACAAACCCTTTATGTAGTTTTTTATTTGTCTACGTGAATACATTGATATTTTTTTATTTCATTGGACTTTGTGTTTCTTTTGGGTTTCCTGTCAATACCATGTGTGTGTGGGAAGGCATCCAAGCATATCCATCTTGCTCATGTTTGCTGTTAACAGTAAAGCTCTTAGTGTTAATTAATTTAATCAAAAAGAAACACTGATCCTTTAGTTTACGTCTGCCTGCTTATGTAAACACCACAGATTTCAATGACAGATTACCCTTTCAGTTCTGTTTGCTTAACATTAATATATCAGCACTGTAAGGTTGCAAATGTCATGTTCTTTCTTGATTTAAACTTGACACATCAGCACAAGCTCCTGTTTATTTGGGGTTTGATTATAGCTTGAGTCATCAGGCAGGCATCTAGTCTGTCAACGTGACAAATTAAAAACATGTCATGTGAGACCCTCATGAGAGACCGTCAAAACATATCGCATGAAGTCCACGTGTGAAATGACTTGGAAGAGTGCACAGTTCTATTGAAAGAAATTGACTGGAAACCTCTTTTTTTCTCCTTTTATCTACTGACTGATTATCTGAAGCTTTTCCACCTGGGCCCTCTGCCTATGGCTTTCCATTATCTTCACCAGCAAGATCAAAGGTGATCTTTGATGGGACGGACAATTCATTCCAGCCTGACAGGTGGGATGCAGACAGGGATGCTCATCACTCAAGCTTTCATCAAACTGTCAAAGACGGTTCTTGATCGATCACCTGAAGAGGATGAGAAAACTAGCCTCTCAACAGAAGGTAAGCAGTGCTACGATACGAGTACAGCGGCTCCTACCTATGCGGTGTGTGAATAAATAATGCTAGAAAATAAAGTCATAATCAAAAAAACTAAGCACCCTGAAGGGATGATACAATCTGCTTGTAATATGATACACCTGCAGACTGGTGGTGGGTATGTAAATACTTTAATTTGTAAGGAGTTGGCTTATTTAGAAAGGGGCAGTGTCAGTTAAAACATGCAATGAAGGATGGCAAACACAAAATATGCTTCATAGACACATTAGACCACATTTCCAACATTTGATGGTTTGATAGGGGTCATGTAGGGTTGCATGGGGCCTGGGGGTCAAATCTTGTAATTGCCAAGTGTATGGGCCATACAAAGTCACAGTGTTGGAACCAATGAGTTTGTAAAGAAACCCACTCACAATTTGAAGGTCATGGTTTACAACAGACCACACAAAGGCAGGATGGTGACAGTGCAAGTGACACCATCTGCACGTCTTATCCCTCTGGAGACCCCCTGATAGTTTTAGTTTTTTTAATGAACACAAACTCCCTCCACACATGGAACATGTGTTCATGGACTGTCATTCATTGTCATGTTGAGGTCCAGCTAGATTTCTTCTTTAACGTGTAGGACCAGCATGCATGTTAATTTTGACCCAATGCCAATCTGCTGGTGGATATCAAAGGCTAGTTCCAACAGCTGCAGGAGAGGATGCAACAGCTGTAATACTTTGTTCTATACTGAAACACTGCTTTTGTCCAGACCCAAGGGGATGCCACACCCTACTGACCTAGAACCACTAGAGTCCCCTTGGGTCCAACTCCATCACTCATTTGGTCTGACATTGTTCCATCTCTCCATCTGGATGCTTAATCAGTTTTTTTAATCATATATATATATATATATATATATATATATATATATAGAATAGAATAGAATATATCTTTATTGGCATATTTGCACCAAGGTACAAAGTTTTGCAATTGGCGCGCGCACCATCCGAAGAGGGACGTGCGCACGGAAGCCGCAGCAGTATAAAACCGCGCCACCAACAATCAGATATGGAAAAAGGAACATACAGTCGGATAATCTTGGTATTCAAAAAAAGAATCTATCACATTTTGTCTTAGGACACTCTATGATAAAGTCGAAAAAACTCTACCAGCTTCAGCACGGATAAAGACAAGACATGTTGCATTATGCCCCTTTTCCACCGGTCGGCTCGGGTCGGATGTTACGTCATATGTGCGTCGCAGAGACCCCCTTTCATCCTTTTCCACCGGATATTCCGTGCTAAGCCGCGCGAGATTTCCTGAGATTTTCGGGCTGGTTTCAGAGGGGTACTGAAGCGAGCTCACCCGCTCCGGAAGTAGGAAGGAGGAGACGAGAGCTGTTTTTACGGAAGCGAGGGACGCGATCACTGCAGGACTTTTACATGATAAACACGGTAAAAACAATTATTATTTTTTAAATTTATAGCAAAGATGGGTCTTCAGCTGAACGTGTCCTTAATAAAATCACGTACTGCTCAAAACTGCAGGATTTTAAAAAAATAGGTTCGCCACGAGCAACACGCGGCGCGCGGGCGGCTTTATGTCTTTAAATGTAGCTCAATGAACAGATATAAAATATATTTCATAGCTGACTTTAATAGTACGAGGGCTCCTGAGCTTAACCACGCTTTAATATTGTCACGTATGGTCAAATGTGCTGCATTTAAAGTAGTTTCGCTTTGACTTTTTCCAAAACCTGTGTTTGCACAACGAAAATAAATTATAAAAATTCGAATTTTATTTCAAATAACTCCAACAGGATACATTTCGTATATGAACATGTTGTGATCACACTAGATTTTTTTGAAAAATATCAGCTATGTGGTTTTTGATAGAATTGATAATATGTGATACAAAGTAGAAAATAATGGACGTAGGTTGACACATTTATGTCTATAAAACATTGAATTTTATTTCAAATAACTCCAACAGGATACATTTCGTATATGAACATGTTGTGATCACACTAGATTTTTTTGAAAAATATCAGCTATGTGGTTTTTGATAGAATTGATAATATGTGATACAAAGTAGAAAATAATGGACGTAGGTTGACACATTTATGTCTATAAAACATTGAATTTTATTTCAAATAACTCCAACAGGATACATTTCGTATATGAACATGTTGTGATCACACTAGATTTTTTTGAAAAATATCAGCTTTGTGGTTTTTGATAGAATTGATAATATGTGAAACAAAGTAGAAAATAATGGACGTAGGTTGACACATTTATGTCTATAAAACATTGAATTTTATTTCAAATAACTCCAACAGGATACATTTCGTATATGAACATGTTGTGATCACACTAGATTTTTTTGAAAAATATCAGCTTTGTGGTTTTTGATAGAATTGATAATATGTGATACAAAGTAGAAAATAATGGACGTAGGTTGACACATTTATGTCTATAAAACATTGAATTTTATTTCAAATAACTCCAACAGGATACATTTCGTATATGAACATGTTGTGATCACACTAGATTTTTTTGAAAAATATCAGCTATGTGGTTTTTGATAGAATTGATAATATGTGATACAAAGTAGAAAATAATGGACGTAGGTTGACACATTTATGTCTATAAAACATTGAATTTTATTTCAAATAACTCCAACAGGATACATTTCGTATATGAACATGTTGTGATCACACTAGATTTTTTTGAAAAATATCAGCTATGTGGTTTTTGATAGAATTGATAATATGTGAAACAAAGTAGAAAATAATGGACGTAGGTTGACACATTTATGTCTATAAAACATTGAATTTTATTTCAAATAACTCCAACAGGATACATTTCGTATATGAACATGATGTGATCACACTAGATTTTTTTGAAAAATATCAGCTTTGTGGTTTTTGATAGAATTGATAATATGTGAAACAAAGTAGAAAATAATGGACGTAGGTTGACACATTTATGTCTATAAAACATTGAATTTTATTTCAAATAACTCCAACAGGATACATTTCGTATATGAACATGTTGTGATCACACTAGATTTTTTTGAAAAATATCAGCTATGTGGTTTTTGATAGAATTGATAATATGTGATACAAAGTCTTTATTGTGTTCTTCTTCTAGTGGTGGCTAGTACTGTAGTAAATAGCTTGAGGAACACTACTGCCACCATGTGGTAAGACGAGTAGGATTCTGGACCCCGCCCACAGAAGGGGTACAAAAAAGCTGTGGAAACAGAACATAGATGTGACCCGACCCGAACTGAGCCGACCTGAGCCGATCCAACCCGAGCCGAGCCGAGCGGTGGAAAAGAGGCATAAGATATATATGAGAGCCGAGATGGGGTAGAGGCAGAACAGCCAACCTGGGACATGAAAACCCCAGGCTCAATCCCCAGCCATTCCCACATGTTGTGGTGTCTCTGAGCAAGAAACCTAATCCCCAATTGCTCCCATGGCACCTACATGGCTGTCCACTGCTGCACTTGGGTGTGTCCTAGGTGTGATGGGGGAAAAGCAGATACAGTAACTAACTACTTTCACAATTGAATGGGAACATACAATGATGACAACACATAGCACTCATTTTTATTATTATTATTATTATATTTATTAAAATATTTGAACTTGATCTGTTTCTGGCTTCTGTAACATTTTTTAAAATAATGTGCAGTTGTTTTAAATTTGTGTTAAAATCGTAAACATCCAGAGATTATCTAATGAAACACACAGTACCTTCTCATTTGTGTTTAAAATTGTGTTTAGTGGATCAGAATTGCTTTGTTCACAAATGGTAAATGGACTGTACTTATATACTGCCTTTCTATCTTATCAAGACACCCACACGTCTTTACACTACAACCATTCATACAGCACTCTACTATTTCTGTACAAAGACTAATCATCACATTCATTCACAGATGGAACGCACAGTGGAGGCAACAAGGGGTTCAGTGTCTGGGCCAGGCACATTTCAGCATGTGGCTGGTGGTGGAATCGAACCCCCAACTCTCCCATTGGAGGTTCTAACCACTGCGCCACAGCCACCCATAATTAATCCAATAGTTGCAGGAGTTAAACTGTTTCAATAGAACATAATTTATATGCTTTAATGAAACTCAAATGTATTATATTCTGACAAACAAGATAAACACAGCACATTCTTGTGACTTTGGTGCATTCATTCATTCCCATAAATATGCATGACCCTAAACAGTCACAAACATTGATTTCAGACTGCAAAATGTAAATAGTCCTTTCATGTTTTTCCTTTAGTCTGGGTTAGATTTAACTCTATTAAAATTACCTCCATTTGTAACTTTAAGATCTGTCTGCAATATAATTATATGAGATTGTGGTGAAACAATATTTTATATAAAGTAGATCAGACATTTGGTTCTGTGGGTGGAATATCCACA
>JBBPBX010043681.1:12924-27803 GCA_038048925.1 Garcialebias charrua
AAGAGTTGATAGAACAAAGTAAATCCTACAGATTTAAAGTTTTATCATCAAGTCATTGACAACATAAACAGACTCATCAACAGACAGGAGGAATGGTAATAAAAAAGGGTCATTAAAAGGCTGAAACTTAAAAATGTAAAGACGATAAAACAGTTCACCACTCAATCATTAAAACCATTCTCCCCAAGAAAACCAAAGTACTTCAGGAGTGTTGCATCAAAACATTTTTTCAAATTTACAGAATTCTGCAAAATCATTGTGTCAGCCCATATGTTAGATCAAGGGATTTCCAAATCATCACAGAAGAAACTTTTACATTCTTTTTTTTTTCTGTTGAGAATAAGGTTGGCATTTACTGCATTTTATAAACAAAGCTGTGTAATTAAATGTACACACAAACACAAATCTACATTTTGGGGCTCAAGATGAAATGAGTTAAAAGTAAAAAAAATAATAATAATAATCACAAATCAGAATTCTACAGGCTCAAATGTGGACAGATCTTCCAGCGCGGGTGGATCTTCCTGTTTGTAATAAGCTCAATGTAAAAGTAACTTGCACATTGGTGAAGAATAATATCAACAATGAAATATAAAAAGTACCGGTATCCGCAATCTGAATCAACATACCCGGTACTTAAAAAGGACAAAAAAATAAATAAAACAAAAAAACTCTTTCCAGATAAGGTTTGATTCTTTCAGTAAGACAAAGTGAAACCATATTTTGGTCATACTGTATCAAGAGGACTGTTAGGAAAAAGTTCATTTCACTAACGTTGTCGACTCAAAGAACCACAAACTCACGGCAGGTGAAGATATCTAACCGGCTTTTGCTTGCAAGTGTGCACATGGACAGAGCACATCATAAATGTCACAGAAGGAACCCTGAGCCTGTTCTTCTGTTAACTTTTATACTATCACCATAACATTTCAGTGGGTGTTCTCCATTTCTCATGTCTCATTACCATTATCTGTAGATGTGGGCGTCATGGAGATGCTGCTCAGAATGATATGTTCAATCTAAGTTGGCCTCCAGGCCAAGATACTGAAGTTGTTTTGTTAGGCAGGAGTGCAAGATGTTCTCAGTCACAATGTAAAAGCATTTATAACCCATGATATAAAATATTTTCTAACAAGGACTTCATTGTAAAAGTGTACAAGTTAAAAAGTTGCTTTACTGCAGCCCAAGCTAGACATTCTTTCCAAACCCATCTGATCCATTAAGAGAGGAAAATAACACTAAAGAGACCCCAAACAGTGATTATGTTAACCCAAGGGAAACTATTCACTTTCCAAAACAGATATTCATGTCCCAAGTCACCATTCCGTTAAAGTGTTGGCAAAATAACGTTACAAAAATGGAGTTTAATACACCCTTAAAAGCTATTCTAAGCTTCTGCTTTCAGATCCGAGGAGGGTCTGGTCAGACTGTCCTGTATGCAAGTTTATTGCAGCATTTAAATTAAATACCTAAAATAATTTATTTAAAAAGTAAACAGGTTGTTGTAGTTGAGCTTTCTGAGGCTGCAGTAGCTTGGTGGTCAGTGCTGTGGTCTTGTAATCCTGGGGCTGTGGGTTTGAGCCCAGGTTGTGTCAGGAAGGGCATCTGGCATAAAACAAATTGCCAAACATTTCATGTGAGTTCGCTGGCTCGCTGTAGTGACCCCTGAAGAAGGGAGCAGCTGAAATAAACTTACTTACTTTTACCTGAGCTTTTTACAAGTTTATTTTAAATGTATCAAAATAGTGCTGGCAAAACAAAATCCACATTATGTGCAAATAAATAAAAGTATTCTTGCAGAAATCAAAGAATATTGTTAAAAGTGAGACCAAACACAATAGACTATATGCCACGGACATCCGTTCTGGCACTTCCGCATTCATGAGCTGGACTTCCGGTTAGCGGGAAAGACACGAACATAAATGTCTAAATACAATTAATAAAACATCTGCATACACACCAATAATAACTCTATACACATATAAATCCATAGAAAATTATGGCGACGTTCCCCCTACGGATAGCCGCGATAAATCTTCGCCGTAATCCCCCCTCGGAGCTGTTCCCACCGGTGGGCGGACACAACGGAACTCACTTGTAGTGCCGGTAGCGCGCAGCAGTTTCCCATGTCGGCTCGTTGTCATGGTCTGCTACTAGGAGCTAACGCTAACAACAACGGCAGTGGATCGGAACCGGAAGTGCGGGATGTGTCCGATATTTTACCGGAGGTACGTCACACCTACCCGTGGCATATAACCTATTGTGTGCACTTGCTTTTTCATCAGACTTGCAAATAAATAAATAAACAAACAAATACAAGAAAAAGTAAAACCAGAATATAGACATAAAAACGTTGCAGATGATAAATATATTGACTACCCTGTGTGAAGCAAACCGGTTCAAACACAGATCATCTGGTGTTGAATGCTATGGAATAGTAGTGTTTTTTTTAAACTAGATTTGAAAATAAAGAGGGAGGGGGCCTGTCTGACAAAGCAGAGTTAACTTGTTCCAAAGTCTTGGGCCTGATACAGAGAAGGCCCTGTCACCTCTGCATTTAAGACGAGTTCCTGGAACTGTGAGGAGCAACTGGTCCCCTGACCGCAGAGAACGTTTCTTTTTCTTTTTTTATTGTTCAAATACTATGAAACAAGACAACTGGACATTTTTCTGTTAGTTAAAGACATTCCTTTCTCATGTGAGGATCTGGTCTCTTGTGTTTTTTTCATGCATTCTTTTCATTCTATGTTCTGTTTGGCATGTGTATCAGCTGTTTCCACAATTATAGTATTTTCTTGCACTAAGCAATAATTTACGAGAATAGTAAAATGTTTTAACTACGTATAGTAGTCCTTCACTATTTCACAGTTCGTTTATCTGGACTCGCTCTATCATGGTTTTTCAAAATAAGATTGGACATGCCGCAAAATTGGCTGATTGATGGATGAGCCGCATGATTTTTTACATTTTTTAAAAATTATTTAAAATTATTTAGCATCTGCTGCACCTTTGTGCAACCCATACTGCAGGATAAAGTTCCTGCTGCAGTTGATCAGCTGTTCTCCGTGCAGAGTGAAGTGGGCGTGGCCAAGAGCACTTGCAGATGACAAAGAGCAGAGGAGGCAGGGAGCTGAAATCATGGCATTATGTGCTCTTTTAGAGCTTTTCGAGTTTAGAAATATTGTTTAGAATATTGCAAGAGTGTAGAAAAGTTTAAAACTGTATTTTTTTTTCATTCAACCTTTATTTAGGCAGGTTAATCTTATTGCGCCTCGAGGACTCATTTACTAGAGGGACCTGTCTACAAACTAAAGAATGATGACAACAGCAACAGTAGAATTTCCTTAAACAATCAACAATAGACAAACATAAGAGAAATACAGATTTTTTTTAAACAAATTAAAACAAAGATATCAAAGTAGCAAAACAGACTGATTATAAGGTAGATGTAGAAAATCAAAAACAGGAACATATCTGCATTGGTTTTTGCCAGGATTCCAACAGATTCTTAAAGCCATTTAGAGAGGTCAAGGCCGAGAGCTTCAGATCTTTTTGTAAGATATTCCAGGAAGCAGGAGCAGAGTAGGAGAAGGCCCTTTTGCCAAGTTCAGTCCTCACTGACGGAACACTGCAGGTAATCATGTCCTGAGAGCGCACGCTGTAGCTGCACTCACGCAAAGACATGTAGGAGGAGATGTATGAAGGCAGCAGACCAAGAAGTGATTTAAAGATGAAAATGTACCAGTGGAAGAGTCTGTGTGAGGTTAATGATGTCCAGTTAACCAGTGAATACAGGGTGCAGTGGTGGGTATGATAATCACAGCCAGTTATGAATCTTAGTGCACCATGATAGACAACATCCAACATCTGCAGGGTGCTTGTAGGAGCATTCATGTAGATAATGTCACCGTAATCAATGGAGGGAAGAAAAGTCACAGATACAAGGCGTTTCCTAGCATTCAGTGTTAGACATGATCTGTTTCTGAAAAAGAAACCCAATTTAACTTTCAGTTTCTTTACTAGGTTTTCCACGTGGAGTTTAAAAGAGAGATGCGAATCAACCAGGATACCCAAATATTTATAGGAATCAACAAACTCAATAGGGACACCATTTGAGGATAAAATCAGAGGAAGAACTGCTGGGACCGACTTCCTATTTGAAAAAAGCATCCCTTTGGTTTTATTTAGGACAAGTTTGAGACGGAACAAATCTGACTGGATGATGTCAAAAGCGGATTGCAAAAGCTGGAAAGCCTTAGCAACTGTTTTAGCTCGACAATAAACAACTGTGTCATCAGCATAGAAATGTAAGGATGCATCAAGGATGCTCTGACCTACATTACCTATGTAACTTGTAAAGAGGGTTGGTCCTAATGGTGACTTCAGACCTAACAGCGTTTCAACGGCAGGAGCGTCCAGTTTACATGCAAAGTCAATGGGGGACGCGCTTCCAGCCGCGTCTTGGCGTCGGGCGTCACGTTGCGTGCGTGTTGAGCGTGCTGGAAAGCGTTTTCCGTGCACGTGAACCGGCTTCAGCCTCCAAACCACGCATTCACCATGCTGAAGATTTCGCCGTTCAAACTTTCAAACGCCGCTCAACTCTACCTGATTGGTTGGTGTGTCAACCAATCAGGGAGAGTCGGGGGGAGAAGAGAGGGGGTCAGGGGGAGAGTCCCTATGTGACGCGGAAACCAGTGACGCGGAAACGATTGCGCAACTATGTGACGTATTGTTTGTGGGACACAGAAAAAACCCGCGGAGTCATGGACTATGGAAGAGAAACTCATTGTAGCTGTGTGTTCGCGACAATTCCTTCACGACCAGTCAAGTCTGCTCCACAGAGACAGAAATAAAAAGCTCCTCGCCTGGCGGAGTGCAGTGAGGACTCGGTATACCGGTAAGCTCCTCCCACACACCCCGCAGCAGTTTCGCGTTCTGGCGTTCTGGTCCAAGTAGGTCTGGACACCAAGTGCGTCCACTTGCGTGCGTGACGAGCTTTTTGGAAGTTGAAACGCTGTTCGGTCTGAATGTACCATAAGACTGAGCCTTGTGGTACACCATTTTTAACTGTTAAATAACTGGAAGAAGTACAGTTATGTTGAACACATTGCCTTCGATCGGAAAGATAATTAGAAAAACAACCAATGGTGTGATCTGAGAAACCGATTTATGAGAGCTTATGACACAAGATGTTATGATCCACAGTGTCAAAAGCTTTAGACAGGCCTAAGAACAGACGTGGATGTACCATATAGGTGAACGAGGCCATTGCCTGGGGCCCCCAATCAGCAGGGGCCCCGGCCCGCCCCGGCCAGTCACCTACATCCCTAACATTGCTCCTGCTTGTTAATGTACGTTTAACATAAAAATAATTATAGTTACGATGAAAACGATAATTAAAAACGCAATACATAAAACGGTCGATTTCTGTATCCCCCTACTAAAAATGGACTATTCCATCTTGACATCTTCCGGGTCAGAGGTGAACTCGGGTGCTCCGCTCCGCCATTATTGAACTGCTAACGCTGTGGCTAGCTGCTTGAGCTTGACGTCTTCATAAATCATGAGAGAAGAGAACCCCGCTGTATCAAGCTAAATTAACGCAGCCGGAGGATTGTATTGGGGGTTTTGTGTCAACCACTTGACGGTGAGTCGTTTGTTTTATGTATTTGGGTTCCTTTTATGAAATAGAAATGCGATGGCGACACGCCCACTCCATTTATGTATTTGAGTTTTAAAAGTGGTCTTAGATTAAAAGATAATTCTCTTTTTGTTAATATTGTGGCCGAATAGAATATATATACGTAAAGTATTAAATAAATCCTTTGATTTTTGTAATTTCATCCTTTTAGGATCATTTTAGTTACTTTTCATTAAATCTGTTGACGGCCTATAGAACTTTGGAATTGGTTAATTTCTTTTGGGTTGCGCAACAAAACAAAATATATTACTATTTGTTTATTGAAACAATATTGAAGTAAATTAAGCTTAATTGACTCTTATGTGAATTAAACTTGGATACAACTTGGTAGTGCACTTTAAAACTTGATCTGTAACTTTAATTTGATCTGTACTGTTGATGTGGTCACTTGCACTGGAGTCAGTTCCCACCTGCCTGAAGACCGCGACCATCATCCCAGTCCCAAAGAGCTCCACAGTGACTGGTCTGAATGACTATAGACCAGTGGCCCTCACCCCAATAGTCGCTAAATGTTTTGAGAAACTGGTCATGTCCCACATCAAGACAACCGTCAACATCAACGAGGACCCTCATCAATATGCATACCGCGAGAACCGATCAACAGAGGACGCCATCTCTTCCGTGGTCCACACTGCTCTCACCCACCTGGATCAGAAGGACTCATACGTGCGTCTGCTCTTTGTGGACTTCACATCTGCCTTCAACACCATGATCCCCCAATCTCTGATAGACAAACTATCCACACTTGGACTAAGCCCCTCCATTTGTAACTGGGTACTAGACTTCTTAACAGACAGACCACAGTCCGTGAAGATTCACAACTTCTCCTCCTCCACCATAACCATCAGCACTGGCTCTCCTCAAGGATGTGTGCTGAGCCCCCTTCTGTTCACTCTGCTCACATATGATTGTACAGCCACACTTCCAGGCTGTCATATTGTTAAGTTTGCAGATGATACAGCGGTGGTGGGATGCATCACAAACAATGATGAGTCCAGCTACAGACAGGAGGTGGAACACCTGGAGAGCTGGTGCAAAGAGAATAATCTTCACATGAATGTGAAGAAGACAAAGGAGATGATTGTGGACTTCAGAAGGAATAAACACACCCACGCCCCACTGAAAATAGGTGGATCTGCAGTGGAAGTGGTCTCCAGCTACAAATACTTGGGTGTACACTTGAATGATAACCTCAGCTGGACCAACAACACCACCAGCCTGATCAAGAAAGGTCATCAAAGACTCTACTTCCTCAGACGACTGAGACGTGCTGGTCTGAGCAGCCCAGTTCTCACCTCGTTCTACAGGTGTGCAGTGGAAAGCGTCCTGTGCTCCAGCATCAACGTGTGGCATGGAGGCTGCACAGTTGCAGAGAGGAAAGCTCTACAGAGAGTGGTGAAGGCTGCACAGAAGTCTGTCGGAGTCAGTCTCCCCACCATCACAGACATTTACACCTCCAGATGCAGGAAAAGAGCCACCTGCATCATGAAAGACCTCACTCACCCAGCACACTCACTCTTTGCCCCACTCCCCTCAGGACGGAGGTTGAGGAGCATCAAATGTAGAACCACTAGACTGAGGAACAGCTTCTACCCTGAGGCTGTTAGACTCATGAATGAATAAATAAAAATAAAATAAAAATAAACACTGCAAAATATCACATCATGCTGATGCTGATCTGTTTTCTTGTTGCTGTGTTCATCTGTGACCATCTGCTCATACAGACTCATGTTCGTGCTGCTGTTTATAATGATGTTTTTCCACTATATTAGGGCTTAGTGTATTACTAGTTGATGTTTTTCTTAGTTAATTCTAGATGTTATTACTGTTTTTCTCTTGCATTTGTTGTTGGATGTAACTGGGACCCCGTGTACATAATCTCGTTTTCATCACATGTACCACATGCGGTGCAAATGACAATAAAGACTCTCTGACTCTGACTCTGAATTGAAGTTATAATAATAATAATAATAATAATAATAATAATAATAATAATAATAATAATAATAATAATAATAATAATAATAAACTTTATTTGTATAGCACCTTCCTACAATGCCTTGCATTGACCAAGGTGCTTAACAGGACATTTGAATGATTCTTGAAAAATACCTGCTGGAATTATTTTATTTGTTTTTGTGAATGTTTAACTATGTGAATGTTTAACTATTTTTGATAACAGTTTAGTCCTGTGTATATAGTAATGCTAATTTTTGTTTTGTTTATGACCTTGTTTAGGTCAGGGTTTTTTTCACCCCCTGTTCCCACCCAGGATGGCAAGCTACCGGATCACCGCAGCTGTGCGGTAGGACTTAAATTGCACCAAACTATTTGTTTTTTTCTGGACATATTACCCTGGATCATGAACTACAAACTACCAGATTATTGATTGATGGACCTTTAATCATCCGGGATTCAAGAACTGATTTAAAATAGAAAAAAAAAGAACTCTTGGGTGTAATCAGGGTCTGTTTTGTTGTGTGTATTTTGTCTATTGGTTGTAATTAGGGTCTGTTTTGTTGTGTGTATTTTGTCTATTGGTTATACTCAAAGAAAATGATTATTATTACAAACAATATTATTATAAATACCTTCCTAAGTCTATACAATACAAACAACTTAAAACTTGCTTCTTGTCTGATGGTGTTTTATTCACACAACAGGCTCCTCAGCTGAACCTTTTCTGACTGCCTATTTACCATATCTGGCCGTGGTCAGGCGCCTAGCCTTAATGAGCGTTACACATCACCCAAAAATCCAGGAAGTGCTCAGTATGCTTGAGCGGGAAGACAGAGGAGATGGAAAACAGATGAAGCCAACGCGAAGATACGAAAGCGGAGCGGAAAAACGTAAAAAGACTTTAAAGGATAGTTGTACCTTATTAAAGTAGAGAAAAAGCGGTTGTTTTTATTGTCTAGTTCCCAGTATTAGAGTATGAACTAGGGGTGGGCGATATGGCTCAAAAATTATATTGTGATATTTCAGAGTATTATCACGATAACGATAATTTTTGTGATATAACCCCCCAAAAAAATCAAATGTATTTATTTGACAAAATTAACTTAAAGGGGACCACATATTGGTTTTTTTTAATTTTTATGGTATGTCTGTGTGCTATCCAGACCCCGTTCATTCAATTTAATACAAAAAATAATTCTTAGATAATAAATTATACCCTTTTTAATTCTGCCATTTCTAACTTCCGTTCTAAACGACCTGTTTATGATAATGAGCTCTGAAGTCCACGCCCGTCAAAACTCTGGCCACTCTGTCTCCGCCCTCTGTAACTGCCAGTATCTCAAATCTGTTGTTGTTTTAAAATTAGCCTTTTTTTATTACTCGTTTGACTTACTGTTAGTGCTAGCTTAAAAAATAACTTACCGAAAGCTGTTTGTGTGCGCCGCCATTAGCTGCTCTTTTTTATCATGCTCTCCCGAATCCGAGCTCTTCCTCCTCCTTCGGTAACAAACAGCCCGCGTAGCTCCTGCTAGTTGCATGCAGCGCTTTGGTCCACGGCTGGCTGCACATCCAATCCAGACAAACGCAAAGAGTGTTTCCAGTTAATTTGTCCATATGAGGCAACCTAACCTCTGACCGGACCGGACCCACACTGTCCTCAAAAGCCAGCAGCTAACTGCAGCCCGATCTCTCCGGAAAAAAAAAAAAAAAAAAAGATGCCGTGACCGGGAAGCGAACCCGTGTCCTTCTGATTACGAGTCCAGTTCACTACCTCTAGACCAAACGGGCAGTTATGCAAAAAGCAGTCTTTCATCGTATAAGAAACAATCACAACCACCTACATTTAGAACGCTGAAGTTTTGATTAGATTTTGATGAAGTGAAAGGTATTCTTAAAATAAATAAGTTGCTAATCTGAAAATATATCGATCAGTGGTGCTTGATGGTACAAACTGTTGTCCCGCGAGTAAGTGTGTGTGTGTGTGCACAGTTTTCTGCCGGCTACGCGTTGGGAGCGATATTACACTAAAAATTGAACTAAAACGTAAAAATAACAATTATAAAGTATTATTATGTCGATGTATATATCTAGTTTCACCCCGATTTCTCCGAAACAAAAGGCTTTAAATAAAAAGGGAAAAAAAAAACGATGCCGTTGATAGGACGCGAACTCTAGTCTCCTGCGTGCCGCTCAAGTGTCTTAACCGCTCGACCAAACTGACAGTTGTGCAAGAGCAGTCCTCCATCATATAAGAAACAAGTCCAAACCGCGAGAGTGTGTTTGCACAGTTTTAACGAGACAGAGTTCATTCAAACAAGGTAATAAAACATTCTGGTTTTACTCAAGATGTGCTGCTGGCTGGAGCAGGGCTGAGCCCATAGCCCCCCCGGGGGCTAAATAAATGAATAAATAAATAAATGACCGCCAGGTCAGTTCCTAAACTGCTCGGCAACCGTGACGTCTTTTATAGTGAAGTGGGTTGAGCCGCACCAGTGGTTGCTAGGTGAGGGGCTGGACTCAGGTTTGGTGTGGGTTGTGGCTGCGGTTTGTGACGTCACAAACCGCAGGAAGTGCAATCGGCCCGTTTCTATCTAAGATAAATAAATCTACTTATAGTAAATAAACCACTGGGTGCATTTTTTTGGCCTTAGGACTGTTTCTTTATGAAGTAAATACCCAAATTTGAGTAAAAAAACATTAAAAAGTGAATTTTGCATGTGTGGTCCCCTTTAACATGTTGCTTTGCAGTATCATATAACATTTTAAAAAACAACAAGGGGTAATTTTACTCAAATTATTTAGTAAAGTATTTAGTCTCCAAGTAAAACTACACCTGCACTTTAGTTTTTGTGGTGGTTTTTTTAATCTATATTTTGTGCATACTTTTTCAATCTAAATAACAGATCATTTTTAAAGTATATATTTTTTCAGAGATTACCTGGCTAACATCAGTCTGTCAGGAGATGTGGCAGAGTGAAGAAATATGTTTATAAAAAATGTTACATACAGCTCCTTTAAATGAGCTGTAACTTCTACAAGTTGATCAGCTGACCTTCATGTTTCAGCTTCATCTGTTGTCATATGCTTCCTCTGATTCATTTTTTTTAACTGAACTGTCTCTGATGGAGTGATGTGGAGCCGCGCGTGTTTTAACACAGTTTACAGCGGGGACACGCAGCGAGACACGCAGCACCGAGCTGCTCCGAGCTGCTCGGTGCTGCTCGGAGCGGAGCGGGGCGGGGGAGGGGGGGACAGCTGCCGGCTGCAGAGCAGGGGGGAGAGAAGTTGAGACGCGCGCGTTGTTTTTAACATTTTAGCAGTAACTAATTAGCGTTTTACACCAGTAGACGGTGGAGGGGAGGTGCGCAGTTGTTTAAAGTGCTCGGGTGTTAAGGGGCGGGGCGCCCTGACGTATTACGTCATGAAATTAGCATATCATGATATAAGTTTTTTGCCCGGGCAAGCTTTTTATACCGGTATTACCGGTAACGATATGATATGGCCCAGCCCTAGTATGAATATGAAAATATTTTACCTTCAGGGCAGGGCCTAATGGTACATTTAGGCTGACTTGGGGGAGGGCCCCTTTACAAAGGTTTGCCTGGGGCCCCAAAATGTCTAAGTCTGCCACTGTCTAAGAAAAGTGCAGCACAATAATCCTTAGCATCCAATGCATCAACAACATCATTAAGAACCTTCAGTGAAGCAGTTGTTGTGCTGTGTTGTTTCCTGAAACCAGATTGATGGAGAGGTAAGATGTCAAATGAGTCCAGATAATTTTTGATTTGAGAGTTTATCAGTTTTTCTAGAACCTTGGCTAAAATGCAGAGTTTAGAGATCGGTCGATAGTTGTTCAGTGAGGTGGGGTCACCTCCCTTCAGCAAAGGAAGAACAAAGGCTGTTTTCCAAGCATCCGGAATGGAGTTTTGGCTTATGGACAGATTAAAGATGTGGGTCACAGGGACTGTGATGATATGAGCAGCCAGCCTTAAGAAATAAGGTGGAAGTTCATCTGGACCTGCAGATTTTTTAGGATCAAGATCTTTTAACAGTTTATTTACCTCACTGACTGAGAACGGAGAAAAAGAGAAGGTGTGATTAACTGAGGATTGACTTGTAGGAGGGATTTGATTTGTAGAAGTTTGGTTATTAGATGAAGTGGCTGATTTTCCATTTGTAACTGTGTCAAATAATGAACTAGAAGCAACAAAATGTTTGTTGAAACAGTTCAGGATCTCATGCTTATTTGACACAGGAACAGAGTCAACGAGAAGTTGTGATGGGAGGTCAGATGATTGGGGGATGCCTGAGAGAGATTTGATGGTTTTCCAGAATTTTTTAGGGTCGTTTAGATTTTTGGAGGTCTGAGATAAGAAGTAATTACGTTTTGCAGCTTTGATGGCAGTTGTGCATTTATTCCTCAGCTGCCGAAAATTCCACCAATCAGTGTCTGAGCCTGATTTTCTCACTGCAGCCCAAAGATAGTCTCTCCTGTACAGGAGGTCAGCTAGTTCAGGAGTAAACCAGGGGCTGTCACGTCCCTTTATCCTGAACTGTCGGAAAGGAGTGTGTTTGTTTACAAAGTAAATGAAACTATTGTGAAATTAGTTCTAAGCGGTGTTCACGCCGTTGATTAATAGAATACGTTGCCAATCAAAGTGGGATAGATCCCAGAGGAATGACTGTTCACAAAAACATTTCAAATCCCTTTTTTGAATTATTCTGGGCTTAGAAGGTGGAAGTTTAATAGTTCTAAAAGCTGCTATCATGGAATGATCACTCAAAATGTCAGCAAATACACCTGTACCAGGAAATTTGTGAGGTGTATTTGTTAGAAACAGATCTAAGATGGAAGATTTTTCAGGACAATTTTTGTTTGGTCTAGTGGGAGAGTTAATAAGTTGGGTTAGATTGAGAGATAGGTAACATTCCTTGAATTTATCACAGAGGGGGTCGACTTATCCCAGTCAATGTTGAAATCTCCTGCCACAAAAATCTCATTGAATTTAAAATTTCCTAGGAATTCTGTCAGGGAGGACAGAGCCTCAGGTGTTGCGGAGGGGGGATGATAACAACCCACTACAGCTAAGATCTGGCCTCCTTTCAAAGTGATGTTTACAGCTAAGGCCTCAAACTGGTTTGGGATTGTTGTTTTTTTTAGATGCAATACTGGCAGCCAAAGAATCTCTGATATAAATAGCGACTCCACCCCCCATTTTTTTATGGTCACAGCGATAGATCTTAAATCCATTGATTACCAGATAATTATTCAGAACATATTTGTTGAGCCAAGTTTCAGAGATGAAGATCACATCTGCACCAGAAGAACTGACCAGAATTTTCAAGTCATCAAGTTTTTTTAGAAGGCTACAAGCGTTTACATGCAGGAAATGAAGACCTGACTTGTTTTTAAAGTCATTTGGTGTACTGTAGTTAATCGGGGGTCCTGTGTTGGGCTGAATCCCTGAGATCAATAACAACATTATTATCACATTTTCTTGACTTCTTTGTCACTGATGTGTAATTAAAAGGAGTTAACAGTGTGACATTTTGCCCCCATAATTGAATCATGAGAAACATTAATGAAGACACGATCATTCAGAACCCAAAAACAGTGAAAGTTGCAGTGATGTGCAGACCCAGATGTGTTAACAAGATTCAGTGATTCCAAATAGTCTGAGATCTGAAAATAATGACAATAATATGAGTTGTGCAGAAAAGTCTCAGACCATACAGCGTCACAAATTAAATGGGCAAATAAATCTGATGTGGAGGCCCAACTGCAATTTGACTTATACATATATAAATAAACTACTACATACTACATGTACTCCTATTCATACTTGGCAGTTTTTCACTTATCGTGAGGCTTCAGGGTATGGATCCCCTGCAATAAACGAGGTACTACTGTATAACTCTTCCTTTTTCCAAACTCTGTTTCAAATCTGTGGCACAGTTGGTAAAGCTGCTGCCTCTGAGCGAGCATGTCACTGGTTAAAATCCTGACCCGGGATCTTTCTATGTGGAGTTTGCATGTTCTCTCTGTGCATGCGTGGGTTTTCTCCAGGTACTCCAGTTTCCGCCCACAGACCAAAAACATTTATGTTAGGCTGATTGGTAACTAAATTGTCCCTAGGTGTGAGTGAGAGAGTGAATGGTTGTTTGTCTCATTTGTCTCTATGCGACCCTGTGATGGACTGGAGACCTAGGTGTCCCCTGTCCTTCACACATTGATAGCTGGACATGGGCATCAGTGATCCCCATGACCCAAAAAGGGAGAAGCGGGTAAAGATAATGAATGACTGGATGGATGGATGTTTCACGTCCATCTGAAAATCCATCTGAAAGTCCAAGAAATTGGAAAATTCACATTTCAAGAACAGAAGAATAGAAAAACAACAAAACTTTTTTTTTGCATTACCACTATAGGACAATATAATTATGTCCTTGGTTTTTCTTCTTGTGTGCGTAGAAATGAAACGATTTGGAATAACGACAGATTTAAATTTCCTGTGATGGGAGACATTTGAACATGTTTTGAAGCTGTGAAACTAAACATTATAACTCTGATGTAAGGTAGTTTATTCAGAACAGACATTTCCTGTTAATCTGATCTTCATCCAGCACTGTGGTAAAGTTTGTGCAATGCAAGTCTGCCACGTTGACACACAGCAAGCTCAACTTCCCTCTCTAAAAACTGAACATTGTCTGACAATCCCTACTTTTGAACCTAACCCTTTGTGTGCATTTTATCCCTGCAAGGGCTAGGCTCATTGGCAGATAGCATCAACGTCATTTAGCAGAGCTTATTGTATTTAACAATAAAGCTGGAAAAGGTTAATTTGACATCACAAGGCTGCATCTGCAGAATTAAAAAGCTATAAAGATCTCTGCTTTGTGCAATCCTGAAACTGTTCACCTGAAATGAGACAGCAAGGACTCCCGGAGGTAAAACACCCCGTTAAACATTTGGATCAATATTAACGTGACTTCCATTTCATGCTTGCCCTATTCCAATCACCTAACAATATAGTCTGATACTGGTTGGACGCTGGGCGTTACACCTTGGTTTATTACAGGCAAAGGGCAGAGACAGAAATTGCAAGCTAAGCTGTCAGTGCTGCTAATAGACAAGGAGGCAGACTTTAACCTCCCATCATTGTGCACGCATACATGCACACCAACACACACACATTGCACAAAATGTGGTCAGAAAGAG
>JBBPBX010043682.1:0-15648 GCA_038048925.1 Garcialebias charrua
GAGGAAGCTGGCCAGAGACAAACCCAATCACTGGACTTTCTGTCATATTTACCGTGTCTCGCAGCTGGGCTCTGTTCGGAGGTCACCAGGAGCAGGTATGGGGAGAATGGGTTTTCGGCACCATAATGATGGGGATTTTAAACCCCTGTTACCTTAATAAAAACCACACAAGATAAACAAGAGAACAGTGTTAAAACAGACAAACAACCTTGCAAGGGGGAAGGGCTTTTAATGTCTTTTGAAACTTAGTTTGGTCTCAAATACATTGTCCAGCACAATTCCGAATTGTACTGGACATGACAAGCTATTTAAACAAGAAGGAGGTGGAGTTGACAAGTTCTGACGTCTTACAGATAAAACAAACAAGTCATGGTTCTGATCCAACAAGAACATCTAATCCAAACATTGTCAAGGCTAGAAGACTGTCTTTTCTGTATCAAGGAGAAAAGCAAACAAACATGTTTGTACTATCAAATATAAGTGTTTAAAGGGAACAGAGAATATTTGATATAAGTGAGCTGGGTTATAATTATTGGGTCAGAGTAATTAGTTTTAGATGATAAATATTGAACATCTCCATCAATATTCAACAATTATAGACCAATATCCCTATTGCCACAGTTTTCGAAGATTTTAGAAAAATTATTTGTGCTAAGATTAGATGAATTCATTGATAAACAAAATATCTTGAGTGATAGTCAATATGGATTCAGAAAACAAAACTCTACGTCAATGGCTATCATGGAATTTATGGAACACATAACTACGGCTATTGACCAAAAGCAAAATTGTTTAAGTGTTTTTGTTGATTTAAAGAAAGGCTTTCGATACTATCGATCATGATATTCTCATTGACAAATTGAGTAAATACGGTATCAGAGGACTAGCATTGCAGTGGGTATCCAGTTATTTGAAAAATAGAAAACAATTTGTGCAGATAAATGATGTAAGATCTGACCTCTGCAATATTACCTGTGGAGTCCCCCAGGGTTCTGTACTTGGCCCAAAGCTGTTTATTATATATGTAAATGACTTGGTAAAAGAGTCAGGACTCCTTAGGTGTATATTGTTTGCTGATTATACCACATTCTTTTGTTTTGGTAAAGATATTGAACAGTTGTTTGAGTTGATGACAACAGAATTTGTTAAAATTCAAAATTGGTTTAAACTAAATAAATTATCGTTTAATTTAGATAAAACCCAGTATATGATATTCAGTAAAAAAAAGAAAACTGTTAATGTTCCATTTATGATTGATAGTGCTGAAATCTGTCGTGCCAATGAAGTGAAGTTTTTGGGCGTTATTATTGATGATAAATTGACGTGGAAGAATCACATAAATTCTGTTAGGACAAAGATGGCTAAGTCCATTGCTGTATTATACAGAGTCAGGGACTTGTTGAATGACAGAGCCCTGTATTTGTTGTATAATACAATTATTGCTCCACATTTGATTTACTGCATTGTTGTTTGGGGGAAAGCTTGTAAAACATTTACACAGCCTATTTTTTTGCTACAAAAAAGAGCTGTTAGAATAATCACAGGAAAACATTATTGTCACCCTTCTAACACCTTCTTTGATCAATTGAAATTGTTGAAGTTCCAGGACTTGGTGGATTCCATCCATCCATCCATTTTCTTCCGCTTATCCGGGGTCGGGTCGCGGGGGTAGCAGCCTAAGTAGGGAGGCCCAGACTTCCCTCTCCCCAGCCACTTGGTGCAGCTCCTCCAGGGGAATCCCAAGGCGTTCCCAGGCCAGCCGAGAAACATAGTCCCTCCAGCGTGTCCTGGCTCTTCCTCTGGGTCTCCTCCCGGTGGGACATGCCTGGAACACCTCCCCAGGGAGGCGTCCAGGAGGCATCCTAACCAGATGCCCGAGCCACCTCAACTGGCTCCTCTCGATGTGGAGAAGCAGCGGCTCTACTCCGTCCCTCCCGGATGACTGAGCTTCTCACCCTATCTCTAAGGGAGAGTCCAGCCACCCTGCGGAGAAAACTCATTTCAGCCGCTTGTATCCGAGATCTTGTTCTTTCGGTCATAACCCAAAGCTCATGACCATAGATGAGGGTGGGAACGTAGATCGATCGGTAAATTGAGAGCTTTGCCTTTTGACTCAGCTCTCTCTTCACCACGACAGACCGGTACAGCGCCCGCTTCACTGCGGACGCTGCACCTATCCGCCTATCGATCTCACGCTCCAGTTTTCCCTCATTCGTGAACAAGATCCCGAGATACTTAAACTCCTCCACTTGGGGCAGGACCTCCTCCCCGACCCGGAGAGGGCACGCTACCCTTTTCCGGCTACTTGGTGGATTATAATATTTTATTAGTTATGTATAGAGCTCATATATTAAAATAATTATATATAGAGCTTATAATATTTTATTAGTTATGTATAGAGCTCATAAAAATCAACTGCCTGTAAATATCCAAATGCATTTTGTTAAACGGCGAAGCTGTTATAATCTTAAGGGAATAGAAGTATTTATTAAACCACAATATAGAACCAGTTTAAAGGGTCGGTCAACCTCAATTCAAGGAATTGGCTTATGGAATGTCTTGGAGACGGAAGTCAAAAATGCAGCAACAATGATTACATTTAAGAAAATGATAAAAAGTGGACTATTGCAAAGATATAAATAAAATACTGTTGTGTATGTTGCTTTGTAGTTCGATTTTTTTGGGTGAATTATTTCTTGTTTTTTTATTGGTTAAAGTTGATTGAGGGGGCAGTTAAAATAAGATTTTTTCTTCTTACTGCCACCCTTCATTTTAATTATGTGTTGTATATTTATTTGTTGTGAAATGTTGTATTATTATTTTTTTTATAAAATGAATGAATAAACTAAACTAAACTAAACTAAAAAGATGACAAGGCTCAGTCTCTCACTGCAGTCAAGAGATGAGCCCGGAACAAAGGATGCATTGAGTTTTTATAGGTACTCAGTCACAAAAAACATGCACACACATTTCCTAATACAGAATTCTCTGAGAAGGCAGGATGTCCACACAGGTGGTATTCTTCAGATAAGATTAGACGTTGGACTTGAGTTCCAGGCCAGGAACTAGCCAAGTCAGCATCGTTAACAAGTACATTTCAGAACAGGACAAGGCCGCACAGTGAGAGGAGAGCTTTTCAATAAGATTGGACTCTCAGGCTGCACATGCAATCTGGTGTTCAAGTTATATTCACTATAAAAATTTGCTTACTGTAATAGATACATTTAATTTCCGTTACAAGTCTCTGTCTCATTAGCAAGCTAATATCAGGAAGAACACAGACCCATCAGCTATTTTCATTCATTCAACCTTTATTTATACAGGTTAGTTCCCATTGAGCCTAGGGACTCATTTACAAGAGAGACCTGTTACCGGGGGCGGCCCGCCAATAGGGGGCACCCGGGCGCCGCCCACCCACTGGAACTTCCATCCACTGGAACTTCTAGACTTTTAAAAAATGAAAAAGAAAGAAGAAATTATAAAATTAAAATAATTATAAATATATGTATATATGTTTTTAGTTGTGCAGGATAAATATTTTATAGGTAAAGATGAGTTATATTCTTTGTTTCAATAAACGTTTTCTGATTTGTGACGTTCTTCCGGTCCCCGGGCGCACGGCTCTTATCCGTAGACTCTCATTGTCAATCGTGCATGCGCATTCATTCCACATCATTGCAAAATAATGTTAAGTCGCTAGGCGCATATTTCACCGGCCTGGAGTACGTACAACGTGAGGCTGTACCCACGACCTGCCGATACGTGTTTCCGTTTTTTGTTTTGTTTTTTGTTTTCTCCCTCGGGGAACAGAGCTGCTCAGGGCGGCCGTGGTGTAGTGGTAATGGCAGTCGACCCCTGATCGGAAGGTTGGAGGTTCGAATCCCGCATCCGTCCACCATGTGTCGTTGTGTCCCTGGGCAAGACACTTAACCCAGAGTTGCTCCCGGTAGGTCTGGGTAGGCTACCACTACCAGTGTATGAATGTCTGAATGAATGGGTGGATGGCTGGTATTGTAAAGCGCTTTGGGGCTCCTCACAGGGGGCTGGAAAGCGCTATATAAATAAGCTCCATTTACCATTTACCATTTAAATAAATTGAAAGCCCTTTATCTAATGCCCATTTGCTATTTCTGACTGATATGCCTCACAACTTTTAATTAGAAGTATCTGTTTCTTTGTGAAAATAAAAGCCAACCGTTATCAGACTATGTATGAATATTATTGGACCGACGCTATGTGGACAATTTTAACGGCAGTCATTAATGCATGCCTTATTGAAATATTATTTACACATAGCTGTCACCTCATTAAAAAAAAAGAGTTGCAACAGCCCGCATCATTTTGGTCAGGCAGAGAGAGAGAGAGGCTGTGTCTCAATTCAGGGGCTGCATCCTCATGAGGACCCAGCCTAGCTGGGCCGAGTAGGCCACGCACTCACAAGACCGGGTGGGCTGAGCGAAACTGCTGAAATGGGACGGTCTAGCCTTCAGGTTTGCCGGCATTGAAGTGGGTGGGGCGTTCTCTTGAAGTGGGTGGGAAGTTCTTGTGTGCCGCTTGGTGTGTGTGGAAAGAGAAGGGACGCCGCTAAAATATATTAGTTAGCTGAATACATGTATATATATTAGTGTTTCTGAGTTTACTGTTTGTTAAGAACTGATTACAAATCAGCTTATAAGGGGCGATCTGTTAAAACCCAGAGTGGACCTCCGAAACGCAAGTTGTCCATTAGCTCAGTTGGTAAATCAACTTGCGATTGGTGCAGAGATACTTTTCTCGAAGCTGGTTCGAATCTCACTCGGTACGGTTAAAACTTATTTTACGTTTGTCTTTTATTGGATAAAAAAATGAGGACTGAGATTAAAAGGAAGGAGTTTGTGAAACTCCTTCTTTTTTTTATCCAATAAAAGACAAACGTAAAATAAGTTTTAACCGTACCGAGTGAGATTCGAACCAGCTTCGAGAAAAGCATCTCTGCACCAATCGCAAGTTGATTTACCAACTGAGCTAATGGACAACTTGCATTTTGGAGGTCCACTCTGGGTTTTAAAAGATTGCCCCTCAGAAAATCCTTGCTACGCACGTGTAAAATAATCTGATTTGTAATCAGTTCTTCAAAAACAGTAAACTCAGAAACACTAATATACTGTATATTCAGCTAACACATTTTTTTTGTCGTTTCTGTAGTTAAATTTTAATGAGATATATTCGAGCTGAGGTTGTTTGAGATGACTAAATAAAGGTTGAATGAATATTCGCGCTGAGGTTGTTGTTAAAACGAGCTGATGACTCAACAACACGCAGCAGCTCCGACACTGCACGCAGAAAGTCCCCCACCCCCCCGCGAAATCTCTGCTGGCGCTATGAATTCTGGGATAGCCTCCGTCTTGAAGGATTCACGAATGCATCCTTCGATTTCGGCAGGAAGTAGGCCGCATTCCTCGGCCGCATGAGGAGGAGTCTTCGAATTGGGACAGTCCTCCGCGCGGGGCAGTGACGTATGCGGCCGACAAATGCGCACTCATGATGAGGATGCAGCCCTTGACTTTGCATGTGAGTTTGTTTACACTCGTGGGGTCCTGTGTGAAGACGAGGATCTGAGAGCTCAACTGACAACACACCTCAAGCTACATTGAAAATTGTAACAGCAGTAATTATTAGTTTGCCTTCTTACCGTACTGCACACACAGGTAAGCGATCAATGAGTTAATAAAACGCACAGACATGAGCGAACTGGGAGCGTAACGTGTTTAACAGCTGGTGCTGTCTGTCACATGCTACGCTAGCTTGTTAGCTGTGTTTATGAACGGTGTGTAGGCTAGTGTACACGATTATAAAAGTTGCTGCTAGTTATAAACCTGAACGTCTGACGACTCTTGTCAGCTCATGAACTTTACTCCTCAGAGAGTCTGTTGTTAACAGTTCTCTTTTTGTTCAAGCAGCAGTAATGGAGTCATAATTCATGATGAATAAATCTGAGTGAATAATGAATACACATGGCTCTGTTCCACACTTTCAGTTATAAGTTGTGCTGTTGTTTCAAAGCTATACTTAAAGTAACAAAGCAGCAGAAGGATTTATTCATTGTGAAAGAACCGAAGGACAGACAAAAAACAGTTACCAAAAGAAAGTCTTTATTTTCTTTCCAGGAAAAAGGGCGAGCTGTGGATGGACAGGAGAGGATATTAGATAAGTGAAGCAGGTCTTGATCTTGATGGATGATTGTTGGTTATAAGGACTCTTACTTTGGTTTTTCTTTGTTGCAGGAGCAGGAGACACTGTGCAGTTCTGGTTTCAGGAGGACATCTTGAAGAAGAGGACAGTCAGCTAGAGGTGAGAGAAGCTACCAGTAAACGCATGATGTAGGTTTTTACAATGTTTTTCATCTTAGTAGTTCTGTGTTGTGAAAAAGTGAGGAGAACTAGTTACATCTTTACAAGTGCAATGTGAATTTGAATTGTTGCTATTAAATGTACACATATACTCATAAAATAAATAGTTGTTATATGTTAAATATTTAGAAAGCTAATAGCCATTCCTATTCTCTTGACTACCAGGAAAAATAAATATTGTCCATGCCCAATATTTTATTGTTTATATGGAAGAGAAAGGTGCCAAAACCCACCTTTTCATATTTAGCATAATTGAAAAAGCCCTGAATCAGAGAGTCAGAGAATCTTTATTGTCATTTGCACCACATGTGGTACATGTGATGAAACAAGATTATGCACACAGGGTCCCAGTTACATCCAACAATAAAAAGTAAAAGAAAAACAGTAATAACATCTTAAGATATGAACTAAGAAAAACATCAACTAAAAATACACTAAGCACTAATATCATAGAAAACATTACTCCAAACAGCAGTACGAACATGAGTCTGTATGAGCAGATGAACACGAATGAACATAGCAACATGAAACTGATTTTTTTGTCAGCAGCAACATGAAACAGATCAGCAGCAACATGAAACAGATCAGCATCAACATGAAACAGATCAGCAGCAACATGTGATATTTCACAGTGATTCTTCTGGTTAGAGATTCATGAGTCTAACAGCCTCAGGGTAGAAGCTGTTCCTCAGTCTCTGTAGAGAGCAAAATGAGTTAAAGCTCCACTGACATCATCTTTTAACTTTCCATAAAATGGCACAACATATATATATATATATATATTAAGATTGACCTCTGATCGTTTTTGCTAAAACAATGTTAAATTAATTAAAATTCCTCTCAAAAACAGTTTAAAATTAGCGCCTTTTTTCACATGATAAATACGGGGTTTCCCCGTCGCGCGATTATGACGTCACACACAGACTCACGTCAACTGCGCACCTTGTTTACAATGGACAAGATACAAACGCGGTCCGTCCAATTTAGCCATTTAAAACTTTATATTTTAGCAGTTTGTTCTCAGAGAAGCCAAAGTTATTTCCAGTAAACAGCAGGTTATAATTTTTTTTCAGCTCCTGCTGGTTTTTGGAGACTGTTCACTTCAGGAAGTGAGCAGCTGTGTGGAGTTCACAGGAGCTGCAAGTTGAGAGGAAGAAGGAATTCTACAACATGTAAATCGTTTCCACATCACTGAAATGGTAATATATTAGTTAATGTTTCTAATAATTATTCAACATTATTAGTTATTAGTTTGTGTACAAAACAATTTGCACAAATCATGTTGCTTCAATTTGTCAGCTTTGTTATTTAATCCAGTCAACATGTTGAAAATATTTCATATTTATTTTTCTATTTAATTTGGACATCACTTGGTGTTATAGTGGTGTCTCATTAAAATGATGGAAATACATGACATTAGTTTGACCCATTGTCTTAATATACAGTATACTGCATATAATATATACTGTGTGTGTCTGTGTGTTTTATCATCAATTCACAGAAATGTCTTCACCTGAAGAATGGACCCAGATGTCCTCTGCGTCTAGACCTACAACACCTGGACATCCAGGAGCGTGCACGAGGAGGTGGTGGCCGTCTGAAGACATTAGTTTGACCCATTGTCTTAATATACAGTATACTGCATATAATATATACTGTGTGTGTCTGTGTGTTTTATCATCAATTCACAGAAATGTCTTCACCTGAAGAATGGACCCAGATGTCCTCTGTGTCTAGACCTACAACACCTGGACATCCAGGAGCGTGCACGAGGAGGTGGTGGAGTCTGAAGACATTAGTTTGACCCATTGTCTTAATATACAGTATACTGCATATAATATATACTGTACTGTGTGTGTCTGTGTGTTTTATCATCAATTCACAGAAATGTCTTCACCTGAAGAGTGGACCCAGATGTCCTCTGCGTCTAGACCTACAACACCTGGACATCCAGGAGCGTGCACGAGGAGGTGGTGGAGTCTGAAGACATTAGTTTGACCCATTGTCTTAATATACAGTATACTGCATATAATATATACTGTGTGTGTCTGTGTGTTTTATCATCAATTCACAGAAATGTCTTCACCTGAAGAGTGGACCCAGGTGGAGGAGAACAAACCTTGATATTGTTAAAGAACAGATGGAGACATCTTCAGGATCTGTAGAACATCAGGACTGATGCTGCAGAAAGCTACGTTTGTGCATCAAGACATCAAAATATGCAGAAATACTACAACTGGCCAGAGCATTGAGATGAAAATGAATCAATGAAAATATGAATTTAATATTTTTTCTGACAGTTCAAATGAACATATTGTTTGAAAAAAAGGATAACAATGAACCAAGTGTTTCTGTAGTTATGTGTAAATAAAGTTACAGTAGTACACTATATTATCTGTTAGTGTTGAGTTATTCTTTGTGAGAATATTTGTGTATCTGTTTTAATTTCATTCGTTCATCTACAACTCACAGCTCATACTTTAGTAAAAACAAAATTGGTGAATGTTGAAAAAAACATTTTATTAAAATAAAACCATCCCATATTATCAAATATATGAAAACCTCTGGGGAAACATTAATATGAACAGATTATCAAAAAAATTTGAGTTTAAAAAATATCAGCAAGTGGTGTTTGACTTCATCAGCTCTGTAAAAATGACTCCAACACCTCCTCGTCCACCCTCCTGTCCAGGTGTTGTAGGTCTGGACACAGAGGACATCTGGGTCCATTCTTCAGGTGAAGATATTTCTGTGAATTGATGATAAAACACACAGACACACACAGTATATATCATATGCAGTATACTGTATATTAAGACAATGGGTCAAACTAATGTCTTCAGACTCCACCACCTCCTCGTGCACGCTCCTGGATGTCCAGGTGTTGTAGGTCTAGACGCAGAGGACATCTGGGTCCATTCTTCAGGTGAAGACATTTCTGTGAATTGATGATAAAACACACAGACACACACAGTATATATTATATGCAGTATACTGTATATTAAGACAATGGGTCAAACTAATGTCTTCAGACTCCACCACCTCCTCGTGCACGCTCCTGGATGTCCAGGTGTTGTAGGTCTAGATGCAGAGGACATCTGGGTCCATTCTTCAGGTGAAGACATTTCTGTGAATTGATGATAAAACACACAGACACACACAGTATATATTATATGCAGTATACTGTATATTAAGACAATGGGTCAAACTAATGTCATGTGTAGTGGACCTACCCAGGGTCAAATTAAGGTTTTTGAACTGTCCAGTGATGACCTTTACTGACGCAAGACATTTACTACAAAATCATTCATTAAACTGTAATCTGATAAATATAGTCACCAAAAGAGACTATTTCTATCTTTGATTTTAGGCTGATGTGATCAAAAGAATAACTTTTGTCATTTTCATGATGTGTGCTTTTAAGCTGTGTTATTCTGTGAGAGTTAAACTGTGTTTCACTGCTGTGTCAAAGGTGCAATTAAGTCATCCAGAGACTTCTTTTAATTTTGTTAATTCAAATGTTATCAAATGAATAATTTTATTTGTAAGAGCATCAGTACATTTTAATGTCAGATAAATCAAATACTCTGCTTAATTCAAAATGTTGTACATGGAGGATTTCTCCTCTCCTCTCGAACTTGCATGTGAAGATAAAAGGAACACTTTATCTCATTCATTTTAGCTTGAGCTCAGGACAATCTAGACACCCAAAGACTTTTGTTTTTGTCCTATTTAATAATCAAGCTATTATCATTAATAGGTCCCATATGTTATGCTCTGATGACGTTTGTTTATTCATACAACAGTGTTGGTAATGAGTTAAGAAAGTTCTAAATCTGCTGTATCATAAGACTGGCGTCTTAAACTAACTTTCTTATCCTTTCTGACATTTTTAATCTAACTTATGCCTCCTCTCAGTGGCTCCTGGCTTAACAGACTGAATCAGAAAGAGCTACGTCTTTCTAGGTCAAGTTAGCCTTAAAAGAGCTCTGACTTCCTGTTTTCCTTGAAGTCTGCTGGAGTAAGCCTCAAACTATGGTCTTCTCCAAAGAACTGATGATCGTCTAGTCACACGCTAAGGACACGTCATTCAGTTAAAAGATTTATAACATGCCTGTTATAAATCTATTTCAAGCCGTGAAAAGCTCTCTTTTATTGACATTCCTTTAAGGAACGTCTTATCTTGGAAACACCACCAGGAGCTGCCGTTACTTTCGGTTCGAGTCAAGGCGCACGTCTGGAGACGCTGAGAATGGTAAACGAACTGACCAAACTGGACCGAGGGAGACTGACCATCTTCACGAGGTAACAAGTCGTCAAATGCTTTGCCAAGGGTACCAACGTGTAGCTTTAATCGGCCGGAGAACTGCCATGTTTCTGGTTAAAACACATCAAGATAACTCCCTGACTCTTAACTTTTCTTCCTCCATAAATTTCTCCTCCTAAATCTTTCCCTCTCTATCTAAGCTGGAAACTATTTTAAGCTGAAATGCCCACAGACTAAATATGTTAACATCCAATATTTATGTCTGTTGTGTTAAATTTAAGTTTGCTGACGTATTAATTTGAAAGAAAGTGAAATCATGTCAATCAAGTGTAATGGTGTTAATTTAGTTGATTTATTTTAAATAAATGATAGTGTCTCTTTGACATATCAAACTAAGTTAACGTCTTTGTCACTTAATGGCTTTGTGTATTTATCCATCATAAAGATCACAGAAATATTGGGTAAACTGAAAAAGAACAGAATCCGTGAATTTACTATTCAATCTGAATAAGTAGATTAATTAAGGATAAAGAGGTCAGTATTAATATTGACCTCCTCATAATTCTTACATCTGGTGGCCTTCGTACGTGGTTCTGAAAGTTTATTGATTTCTGTGGTTTCTCATGAACTGTAACGTCATGTTTGCATAAGTGGATCCAAGTTTTAAACTCTGAGGATAATGATTTTGGCTGGAAGTGTTCAAAGCAGGCAGATTCTGCATGTTTTTATCATTTGAAGCTGTGAGATTATTATTGTTTCAACTCTGTTAGACGCTGTTGGAAGCATTCAGGTGAAGTTTTGTCAGCCGTGGTCTGTGGTGGTTCTGGTCCTGGTTCGGTCCAGTTCACGCAGACTCCTGTACAAAGCTTTGTTTGACTGTATAGCTTTGGCATGGAAAAATGTCAGTAGACCTAGTGCCACGCAGTGGTTAAAGCAGATGGCGTCCAATTTGCCGTTAGAAAGAATAACATATATTAGGAAATCCAAACAGTATCTGTATGAGGAAATTTGGGGTCCTTTCATTAATTTTATTAAGGACTTAGATATATCAGAAGGTTTGTTTGAGTTTTGATTTTTCTTTTTGGACCTGCGGTGTGCCATGTTCAATAGACGTGTACTGTATAATTATATCTACTCTGGTTGAAATTTGAGAAGCTATTTTTATTTTTTTAAATGTCTGTATATGTATATTTACTATTTTTTTTTTTTCTCTTTTTCTTTCTTTGTGGAAAATCTCAATAAAAATATTTTGGTTAAAAAAAAGAGTTTACAAACATATTTACAGATTAGAAAACATATGTTAAAATCTGAATATTATTTTAAAAGTATGTAGTTACAAACTTTTATTAAATCACTCATCATGACTCCAACATTAAATCTACAAGTGCAGGGTGTGGAGTCGAGTGATAATCGTGTTTCTTACTGAGCTGCAGCTGTTGTTGTGTTCTCCTCCTCCTCGCTGTCCTCTCTGCTGCTTCTCCCAAAGCCCCGGTCATGGAAGTGGAAGGGAGAATTATTCCACTGGAACAATGCAGGTACAGCTCCTTTTTAACCACTGTTTGATGCTGGCTCTTGAATATTCTGAGGTTTAAAACGCCGGCTACAACCGAGTGTTAGCTTTAAGGCTAACTCGGTTAGCCACGAACTCTGGCATTAAAATATAAAAAACTAAGCGCTCTATTGTACCTGCTATTCACTGGACACAACGGCACACAACAAATCTCTCTTGTTGTACCAGTAGCTCGCAGATAATTTACCTTTTGTGTCTTTTACATGGTCTAGTTCTAGAAGCTACCGCTAACAACACCAGCAGTAGATGAGAGCCGGAAGTGAAGTGTCGGAGTTGCATTTTAACGGAAGTACGTCACCACTACCCGTGGCATATAGCCTATTTGCCACTGAGTGTCAGACAGGCCTCCTCTCTTCCTGTTTTTAAATCCCTTTTAAAAACACACTTTTATACCTTGGCTTTTAACACGTGATCTTGTTCTTTTATGGCATTTTAACCCACCTGCAGTGAGACTGGTATATGTATTTTTATTTTTGTATGCTGCTTTTGTTTTGTTTTTTAATCGTTTTAGTTAGCTATCTTTTGTTTTACTGTACAGCACTTTGGCTAACCCTGCAGTTTTTAAAATGTGCTATATAAATAAAGCTGATTCATTGATTGATTTATGTATTTTATATTTCAATTTGTCACTGATAATGTTTGCACTGTATTGGTTTGTTAAGTGTCCTTGGGTGTCCTGAAAGGCACTTTTAAATGAAATGATTATTATTATTGTTATTATTATATTATAAAGTCTATGCTCAGTGTCATTTTTAGTTATCATTTTTCTTAGTTCATATCTTGGTTCTTATTACAGTTTTTTTTTTACATTTTATTGCTGGATGTGACTGGGACCATGTGTACATAATTTAGTTCCACCACATGTGGTGCGAACAACAATAAACTCTGAAAACTACAAAAAAGAGCAAGAATTATCCATAATCCAAGGGTTTTCTCACCTGCCTGAAGACCGCGACCATCATCCCAGTCCCAAAGAGCTCCACAGTGACTGGTCTGAATGACTATAGACCGGTGGCCCTCACCCCGATAGTCGCTAAATGTTTTGAGAAACTGGTCATGTCCCACATCAAGGCAACCGTCAACATCAATGAGGACCCTCATCAATACGCATACCGTGAGAACCGATCAACAGAGGACGCCATTTCTTCCGTGGTCCACACTGCTCTCACCCACCTGGATCAGAAAGACTCATACGTGCGTCTGCTCTTTGTGGACTTCACATCTGCCTTCAACACCATGATCCCCCAAACTCTGATAGACAAACTATCTACACTTGGACTAAGCCCCTCTATTTGTAACTGGGTACTAGACTTCTTAACAGACAGACCACAGTCCGTGAAGATCCACAACTTCTCCTCCTCCACCATAACCCTCAGCACTGGCTCTCCTCAGGGATGTGTGCTGAGCCCCCTTCTGTTCACTCTGCTCACATATGATTGTACAGCCACACTTCCAGGCTGTCATATTGTTAAGTTTGCAGATGATACAGCTGTGGTGGGATGCATTACAAACAATGATGAGTCCAGCTACAGATAGTGCATTAACAGAGTACCCGAGTTTTCGACAACTCGAGTGCTTTGACTTCTATCGAGGCTTTTTTGTCCACCTCGGGTAGCCGTAGTGACGTCACATTTCACATTTCACAGCGCGCGGGGCAGCTTTTAGCTTTTAGTAGACGCTACAAAATGGATTCCTGTGTGCGCACGGATGTTAATGGAGCAGGCCGTCTTGTCAAAAAGGTAAAACAGTTTATAATTTTATAAAATGCGCTACTTCGTGTTGACTTTCTTTGTAGTAGATTGTGACAGCAGAGGGCAGTGTTGCAATGCAGGTCCCATATTATAACACGGCCGAAACGGCTTCCTGTCTCTCGTTTCACAAACAAAAAAAAACAAATATTCATCTCTCTAGAGCTACCAAAAACCTATAAACACAATCTCTAAAAGTAAACCTAAATTGCACAGCTGCAGGCGGTGGTACGGTGTGGCTGTGGCCCCATTTGTTTTTTAAGTTTCGGTTTTCAGCGCATTACTTTCACTTTTAAAATTAATAATAATAACTAATAGTTTTGTTTTTCCTGTGACTTATCTGCAGTATGATACATGATAGGAGCATAATAAATGCTCCCAATGTTTTGTTGGTCTTTTTTTTCTTTTTGTAAAGACGTTTTTAGGCATTTATATTTATTTATTTATTTTGCATCGTAAGACACTGTGACGTCATCGGCTACTCGAGCGTCGTTCGAGTTTTTTTATGTTAATGTCGAGGTTAAAAATTATGTACTCGTTCAACCCCTAGCTACAGACAGGAGGTGGAACATCTGGAGAGCTGGTGCAAAGAGAATAATCTTCACATGAATGTGAAGAAGACAAAGGAGATGATTGTGGACTTCAGAAGGAACAAACACACCCATGCCCCACTGAAAATAGGTGGGTCTGCAGTGGAAGTGGTCTCCAGCTACAAATACTTGGGTGTACACATGAATGATAACCTCAGCTGGAGCAACAACACCACCAGCCTGATCAAGAAAGGTCATCAGAGACTCTACTTCCTCAGACGGCTGAGACGAGCTGGTCTGAGCAGCCCAGTTCTCACCTCCTTCTACAGGTGTGCAGTGGAGAGCATCCTGTGCTCCAGCATCAACGTGTGGCATGGAGGCTGCACAGTTGAAGAGAGGAAAGCTCTGCAGAGAGTGGTGAAGGCTGCACAGAAGTCTGTTGGAGTCAGTCTCCCCACCATCACAGACATTTACACCTCCAGATGCAGGAAAAGAGCCACCTGCATCATGAAAGACCTCACTCACCCAGCACACTCACTCTTTGCCCCACTCCCCTCAGGACGGAGGTTGAGGAGCATCAAGTGTAGAACCACTAGACTGAGGAACAGCTTCTACCCTGAGGCTGTTAGACTCATGAATAAATAAAAATAAAATAAAAAATAAACACTGCAAAATATCACATCATGCTGATGCTGATCTGTTTTCTTGTTGCTGTGTTCATCTGTGTTCATCTGTGACCATCTGCTCATACAAACTCATGTTCGTGCTGCTGTTTATTCCCACTATATTAGGCTTAGTGTATTACTAGTTGATGTTTTTCTTAGTTAATTCTAGATGTTATTACTGTTTTTCTCTTTCATTTGTTGTTGGATGTAACTGGGACCTCGTGTACATAATCTCGTTTTCATCACATGTACCACATGCGGTGCAAATGACAATAAAGACTCTCTGACTCTCTCTCTGACTCTGACTCTGTTTAGTACCTTTTTTTTAGTTTAAAAGAAGTATTTGGACACCCAGCTAACAAACCATTGCAATAGTCCAGTCTAGACGTGACAAATGCAGGAACCAGTTTTTCTGCATCATTTTTAGATCAGATGTTTCTAATTTTAGTGATATTACGCAGGTGGAGGAAGGTGGTTCT
>JBBPBX010043683.1:0-27803 GCA_038048925.1 Garcialebias charrua
AATACATAAAAATGTTAACTTCACAGTATTAGATCAGGTTATAGACCCACACGGTAGATATATAATATTAAAGTTATCAATATTTAGACAAAATTATTGTATAGTTAGCATATATGGGCCAAATGTAGACGACGCTTCTTTTTTTCATGACTTTTTTTCCACTCTATCAAAGCACATGGATTCCTCACTGGTAATGGGAGGTGATCTCAACTTTGGTTTCAATGACAAAATAGACAGACTGAATACAGTGGGAACTCAACGCAGTTGGCAATCTATAAATATAGTTAAACAGTATATGAATGATTATGGACTCTGCGATGCATGGCGTTCTTTTCACCCTGATAGCAAAGAATATTCTTTCTTTTCACATGTGCATCACTCATATTCTCGTATAGATTATTTCATAGTAAGCAATTCATTGCTGACCAACATTTCAGACACTAAGATACACACCATTGCTGTCAGCGATCATGCACCAGTTACTCTATATTTAGATTATAAAAAAGAAACTAGAAAAAATATAAATTGGAGATTCAATACATCACTGCTTCAAGAAGAAGAATTTTTGCAATATTTTAAAATAGAATGGGCATCATATTTAGAGTTGAATGATTTGCCAGGAACATCAGCATGTACACTTTGGGAGGCTGGGAAAACAGTTATGAGAGGTAAAATAATATCCTATTCAACAAATAAAAAGAAAAAAGAAAATAAACGTATTGAGGAATTAGAGAAATCCATTAAACTATTAGAAGGTCTACAAGAAGAGGAAACACAGCAAAAACTACGCAAAGTAAAATTAGAACTAAATGAAATTATTGATAAGAAAAATAAATTCTTGATACAAAGACTTAGATTAGATAATTTTGAATACGGTAATAAATCAGGGAGCTTTTTAGCTAATCAACTTAAATTAAACAAAGAAAAAACATATATATATGGTATTAAAGATAAAGATGGAAATATAATTCATGATGAGGGAAAAGTAAACAATGTTTTTAAAGATTTCTATAAAACTCTATACACTCCACAAATAAATCCATCTAATGAGGATATTAATGAATTCTTAGAGAAAGTAACACTCCCAAAACTAGATATTAGTCAATCATCAAAACTAGACTCACCATTAACTTCAGATGAGCTCCATGAAGCAATTAAAAGCATGCCTAATAAGAAATCGCCAGGTCCTGATGGATATCCAGTAGAATACTATAAAAAGTTCTGGGATATACTGGAACCGATATTTTATAGAGTGCTACTTGAGTCAGAAGAAAATGGCAGGCTACCAACACATATGAATTCAGCCAACATTAGTCTCTTATTAAAGCCAGGCAAAGACCCAGTATTACCTACGAGTTATCGTCCAATCTCTCTTATTAATGTTGATGTTAAAATAATTTGTAAAGTCTTATCTAAAAGACTAGAGAAGATAACTCCTGTTATTATACATCCAGACCAAACCGGATTCATAAAAGGAAGACACTCAGACACAAATACACGAAGATTATATAATGTAATAGAGTATTCGTATTTTAAAAATATTGAAACAGCTATTTTTTCTTTAGATGCTGAAAAAGCATTCGATAGAGTAAATTGGAATTTCTTATTTGCTACCTTAAATAAATTTGGATTTGGGGATTACTTCATTAACTGGTTAAAAATATTATATAGTTCACCAACAGCGTGTGTCAGGACAAATAATCAATTATCTTCAAGCTTCTGTTTACAGAGGGGCACCAGGCAAGGTTGTCCACTTTCACCAGCATTATTTGCTATTTTTATTGAACCGTTAGCAGCAGCAATAAGGCAAAGTGTTGATATTAAAGGCATAAAGGGTAGAAACATAGAACATAAAATGAGTCTTTATGCTGACGATGTTTTGCTTTTTCTTGAGAACTCAGGAAACTCAATATCCAATGTTATCAAGTTAATAAACTCATTTTCAAAAGTTTCTGATTATTCTATAAACTGGACAAAATCTACAGTGCTTCCGATAAATTGTGTGTTTAATAATTCTCTTAATGAAAGACTACAATCAGGTAATATTAAATATTTAGGTGTTAATATCTCTCCTAAATTGGAGGATTTAATAAAATTAAATCATATCCCACTATTAAAGAAAATTGAAGACGATCTTACTAGATGGAGATCTCTACCCATATCACTTATGGGAAGAGTTGCCTCAGTAAAAATGATGGTGCTGCCGAGAATAAATTATTTATTCTCAATGATTCCAAATAAACCTTCAAATGAATGGTTTAAGTCCCTGGACTCTTCTATATCTAAATTCCTTTGGAACAATAAAACTCCGCGTATTAGTTTAAAAACATTACAAAAATCTAAAGATACCGGAGGATTAGAACTTCCAAACTTTTATTACTACTATTTAGCAAACAGGTTACAATATATATCAAAGTGGTTAAAACCGAATGCACTAGATGAAACTTGGATAGATATAGAACAAACTTTATGTAATAATATTAGGATTTCAGATCTACCATTTATCAGTACAGATTTAAAAAGACATGTCTGCTTTAAGAGCATCAATATTAGCTCATCTCTGACAGCATGGTGGGAGTATCTGAAAATGACAAAGTCTTCACTACTCCCATGTAGACATACACCTCTCTGGAACAATCCTGACATTCAACAAGAAAATAATATGTTAAATTTCCCAGGTTGGAGAATGAAAGGTATTGAATGTCTGGAACACATATTTGAGGGTATAGACTTTATTCCATTTAATAAATTAATAATACAATATGACATTGATAATAAATATTTCCTACAATACCAACAAATTAAGTCAATTGTAAAAAAGAAATTTAAGCTTAATAAAACATTGTTGGAAACACCAACATGTGTGTTAGAGTTTATTAATTTTCAACCACCCAAATTATTATCTAAAATATACAAAAAATTGTCTAGGATCGATGACTCGATAGCACTACCTGTTGAAAAATGGGAGTCAGATTTATCAATCAACTTTGAACAAAAAATTTGGTCTCAAGTATGTTCAAATACTTTTAAATTGACTAGAATCTCCAATTTACAATTAATACAATATAAGGTTCTCTATAGAGTACATTATACAGGGCAGCGAATGTTTAAGATGGGCTTTATACCATCTAACAAGTGCTCACAGTGCATAAGTAATACACCTGATGATTATATTCACGCGCTCTGGTTCTGTCCATCCGTTCAGAGGTTCTGGGTACAGGTATGTGAAGACTTGTCTAAATGTTTGAAAATTAATATCCCACTCTCTCCATCTGTTTGCTTATTGGGTATCTTTGAAGATGTTATACTAGAAAAAAATACATCCTATATGCTTTTCACTGCCTTATGCATCGCAAAGAAAACCATACTCGTAAATTGGAAAAATAAAAATAATCTTAGCGTTAATCAGTATAAAAATCTTCTGTTAGATCATATTAGTCTTGAAACAGCATCTGCCGACACATTGGATCAACCTATTTGGCATTCTTTGATCGGCTCCGTTACGTAGTGAGGGTGGGGGGTCTGGGATGTGGCCTTGTGGGGCATTGGGACTGGAGGGGGGGGAGGTTGGGGTTTGGGGCGCCGGGGGGTTAGGGCTGCTTGGGCGGGGAGGACCTCGTCTTCGACCTGGGGAGGACCGGGGGGGGTTCTGGGGGACATCTACTGGGGGCGGCATGCGGGCCCTCGGGTGGTCGGTGGCGGCGGTCATGGGTCGCCGGTCGGTGACCCGGCTGTGCTGGGGTGGTTTCGGGGTGGGTGCCGGGGGCTTGGGACTCTGGGGGCGCGTCGTCCCCGGGCTTGGGCCTGGTGGGGGTCGGGGGTCTTGGGCTCTGGCGGGCGGGTCGCCGGGCTATGGGCTGGCTGGCGCTCTGGTGCCCAGCTCTGGCCGGGGGCTCTCGGCTCGCTGGTGGGTTGGGGTTCATATGCTGGGGGGTGGGTGTCTGGGGGCGTGACTGGTGGCCAATGGGAGGGAGCGGGCAAACCCAGCCTGGGTGTCTAATGTGTTATGTGTTTTGAAAGTTGTTAATATGAAGGGTGGGTATAGTATTTCTTCTGGGGTGGGGATTAGGTGGATGTCCTGGATGATGGTCTTGGACATACTTGGCCAGTGTGCGGGCCCCGGTTGGGGCCTGTTCTTGGTGCTTCCTGGCTCTGTCGACGGTTGGGCGGGCGCTCTTGGCCGTGTCGTCCATGTGGGATTTTGTGTCCTCTTGGACGGCGGGCTGACTGCGGTTCGCAGGGGTCGTGGCGGCCCTGGCGGGTGTGGGCTGTTGGTTCTGCTGTTGGCGGCCCTCGGGGCCGTGTCCCTCTCTGGTCTTGGCTCAATGTCCTGGCGGTCGGAGAGGTGTTTCCTTTACCTCGCTCCTTGGGTGGACCTTGGCGAGCTGGGGGGTAAGCAGGGTCAGCGGGGGAGCTGACTCGCTGTGGGAGCACTGTTCCTGCAGTTATTTTTCTCCCCATCCCTCAACACGCACCTCCGCCCTCTTCATCTTAAATTAATACATGTAGGGAATTTGGGTCTCGGGTGTGCTGCAATGGTTTTACATCTCTGTTGTTAAGAGCACCTGGGACTCAATTTTATATACACTTTAGACATTCATTCATAAACATCTTCATAAAAGTCACATATAGGGAATGGAGTGAGCACTATGGCTATGGGTGGCGGGATGACATCAATCTCGCCCCCATGCCTATGCTCACTCAACATTATGCATCTAGACAATTAGGGCCTGGGTTAGAGTTGGAGTGGAGGGGAAACTGGTATAATGCCAGCCTTTGCTCCTTCTCTTTCCTTTTTAAATACACTTTACAACAACACTCACCAACAGTACATTTGGGGACGGGGGTGTGTGTGTCGGGGTCTTGATTTGTTAATTTCAATTTTATTTATTATGTATTTATTTATATATTATTTATTTATTTTTCTCTTGCCCCCCTGGTTGCCTTGCGGACATTCTGGGGGTGGGCCGTCAGGGGTTGTGCTGGGGTGTGGGGGGGTTCGGGGCCTGCGGGTTCGCCGTGGGCGGGGCTGGCAGTGCGCTCCCTCTGGGGCTGCTTGGGCTCGGGTGTCCTGTCCTGTCCTGTCGGCAGGGCGCGGGGTGTGCCGGATCTTGGACGTCTGCTGCTCTCCACCCCAGAATGAATGGGTCTACCTCCTGGGTTTGGATGTGGGCTGCCCCATGTAGGGAGCAGGTACATGTCTTGGACCTAGGGGGTATAGAGTGTGCATCGGGATTATGAATGGAGCGTGTCGTTATTGTTTGTCTTTCTGTGACTGAGGGTGAGGATGAGGGTGGGTCTGAATGAGTGTGTCTGTGTATGAATGTTTAAGTGTCAGGCTGGGACTTGGACTACCCCCTCTCTGATACTTCTGAGGCTACCCAGTGTCGCGCTCCTGCCACGTGGCCCCCTGGTGGGTGTTCCTCTGCCTGCGGGCGTGCTTGGGGCCCTCACTATCTGGGGCTGGGCGCTTGGGCGTTTGTCAGCTCGGCCTGGTGGCTGCCTGGTGGGGCTCGGGTCCTCTGGTCCTGTCGGGTCTGGACCTGAGGGATGGGCGTCCCCGGTGCCCGGGCCTCGGTGACCGGCCCTGGGGCTACGTCGGTGCAGCGGGCTCCGGCGGGGGCCTGTGTATTGTCGCTGTTGACCCCGGGGGGTCATTGTGTGTGGTCCCTGGTGGGGTTCGTCCGGTTCTTCCACTTGGTCGGATCTGGGGAGTGGACGAGTGGCTCGTCCTGTTCGGGTGGTCCTGGGGACTCTGGGCTCGGGGTCCTTCCTGGGGTCTTGGGCTTTGATCGCCCCTTCGTCTGTCTCGGGCTTTGGGGGGACGGGTCTCTGATGCTTCACAGTCGCTACTAAATGTTCTATTGGAGGAACCTCATTCACTTATGCATGCTCACAACCACACACAAATGGATGCAGGGATGTATAGTAGATGTATGTAGATGGGTATATAAATGAATATAAATATATATGTATGTATATTGTATATATATTTGTAGGTATGGGTATGTGTATTTATAGAAATACTTGCAAGGTCATGAATATTATCAGTCTTTATGCTTGTATGTTTCGTTGTTGTGTTCTGTCATGTGCTTTGCAGGATTGTGGACGGAGGTTTGGTGTGTTTGCCTTGTGCTCTTTCTGTGGACAATTGTTGTTTTGTTGTTTTGTTTTGTTGTCTCACTTTCTCTTTTCTTTCTTTCTCTCTATAAAAAAAAAAAAAAAATACATATTGGAGTGAGAGGATGGCTATAAGGTGTGAAGGGAGGCCATCTATAAATGGAAAAAAAAAAAAAAAAAAAAAAAAAAAAATTTAAAAAAGAAAAATGGTGAAAACATGTTTTAAACATGGCGTTTCAGGAAAAAAAGTTGACAATAGCCTGAGAATGTACAGTGACAATCAAAATTATAAGGTGTTTCTCTGAGAAAGTTTGTTTAAAGATGTTCAACACAATTTTTAAAAATTCCCACAAAAAAACATTTTAGTTTGTTCCCCCTCCGCCAGACAGAAAACTTAGAGTTACATTTCATAGAAAAAAGTTTTTTTTTTTTTTCTTACATACCGACAAATGTGATCAGACGCTCTGATAAATGCCAAGTATGTTTTGGGAGTTTTGTGCATCAAAGGTTTGAAGATGAGCCTGACATGCAACTCTGTATCCTTGAGCCATCTGCCCAAAACACGCGTGCATAATCTCCTGCTGTGAAATTTACACATTAATATGAGGCATCTGAACACTCACAACCTTTTCACTAATAGCATTTTAACCTATTTTGTGTCACTTTTTCTCAGTACTTCTCCTTTCATGATGCTTTTACCACAAATATAAATGGAACATTGCTTTAATCTAAAGCTCTGGTTATACTGTACCCAGCTAGTTAGCAGAGCAGCCCATTTGCTTTTGGTTAAAGTGATTCATCTTCAGTCACTCAAGATTTTACACTTTATTACATCTGTATCTTGATCATTTTTGTGCTCAAACTTGTTCAAAGTCCAATGGTGTGGGATTTAATTAAAGAAATTGTGGAGCTGAAGTGCTTTTCCATCTAAGGGACCTTGTTAAATAAACAGAACAACACACAAGAGGTATTAGTAGGAATGCTACCAAGTTCTCTTGGGTACTTACAGACTCATTTTAGTGCCACGTTAACAGACTGTCATGGAAGGTGGAAGAGGGAGACGGCAGGTAAAAGAAGAAATCTTACCTTTTCTCTGAGATTAATCAGTAGGAGGAGAGTCTGTCAGCACCTCAGGCCAATCAGGTTCAAAGTCTGTAACAACAAAGAGTGAATGTCTTAATTTCTGCTTTTAGTCAAAATACACGTTTTTACGCGTAACTCCATTTACACAGCTCCTTTTGTTAACCCTACCACCTATTAGTGTTAATTAATGCAGTGTGTTCTTTAAGTATGTTTTCCCTGCCTTCACTTCATCCAATCTCATGAAATATAATATCTACCAGAAACAATTTTATTCAAACGACCAAAAGGAAGACATGAAAATGCTGAAGTTGTTCTTAAATTTTTCAAAAGCATTTACAGGACAACCTCAGGCACAGTGTATGTTCACACTACATTACCCAACCGTACACACTAGTACCTTCTGTGTAATTTTAAAGAAAATTGGCATGGATTGAGCCTTGCTTGCATGTCTTTGAAGGCTGACCTTGCAGGGTGTAGCAGGAGGCAGTGTAACAACTTAAACATGGGGCTGCATGTCATGGGGCATAAGCCTTGAGAGCTCATGCACTTGTCCACTCCACACCTTTATAGCAGTTCAAATATGGATTTTCTGTTATTCTGTTATGCAGTCGTTGTCGGAGACTGAGATCAAACACAAAAACACGTGCTCACACAGCTGCAAAGGCAAAACGAAGGTACCGGGGGTACATAGAATGTCAAAGTGCTTTGCAGACCAGCATGAATGATGGGTCTCCATGAGCATCTTCAGATGAGAAGGGTAGGAGATGTCTGCAGCTGATTTAAAGCCTCAATCTCGCACAAGAGGGGTCACTTTTCTCGCAACAGTGTGTCTTACAAGGCCATGAATGGCTGCTGTTTTCATTTCCATTTCAGTTTGAGGAGAGATGGCAAAAGTTATATATATCCACACACACACACACCACCACACACACACGCACGCACGCACGCACGCACGCACGCACGCACACACACACAAATGTTGAATGAATGAATGAGCTGGTTATTCAAAAACGTGGAAGACAAGGACTGGAAAAAAAATTGCTTCAAAGTTTTCAGTTTTAAGCTAGTTTTGCCTGCTCACCCAGGAAAATAAACTAGGCAGTGCGAGAAGAATGAGCATAATGTTCCTTTATGATGGTGAGGGCAGAGAGGAAAACAAGCCAACTGCTGTATAGAATAAAAGCAGAACAAAACGAAGATAGACATGACCAAGAAAAAAATATGACAAGACCTCCCATTTGCAAGTTAAATTAATCAGTGTCTCATTGACACATGGTGTAGCAAGACAAATATGATTAAATTACATAATTACTCCACATCATTACATGCATGCTTCCTTGCTTGTCCCTGGGGAACCATGAACAGCCAACTGGACAGCCAAATCCAAAAAGTGACAAGAAAAAAAAAAAGATGGCTGTCGGCATTTATTTAGCTGAAAGACTGAACTTTTTTTCGACATTGAGTCAAGCTCAGAAGAGAGATGATGGTTTCTGGTCATCAGGATTCACACTAAGGTTATAAGAGTCCTGCAGATGTAAGCAATTCGACTGGAGAGGTAACCGCTCACTCCCTGGGAGCTACATTTACCATGTGTGGAGTACCGGTAGGTCGACGTTTATCTCTGCAACAGCCATGAAGATGAAGGCAAGTTATCTCGAGGCCCATGTATGACACTGTGTTTTTACACAGTGGACAGACAGAGACTTTTCACAGCCGTTTGAGAAACATGGTAGATTCCAAACACAATTCCTCAATATCAGAAAGGGGAAGAAAACGGACCTTGACATTCCATCAACAATCTGAAAGTTATGCACCATAACTCATGTTCCCTGAAGGAAGGGAACGAGGTGCAACATACTTGTTATGGGAATTGCGCCCACGCGCGATTACCTGAAGGAATATACTCACACCTTTACGGCAAGGGGCGTCACCGCCGCGCCAGAGGCCCCGCCCTCTGGTTACTTAAGCGGCTTGCGCCCCTCCATTTTTCTCCAAAGTTTGCACTTCACCGAGCTTTCAGCATTGAAAAGGGCCAGCTATGTTGCACCTTGTTCCCTTTCTTCAGTGAACATTGAGTTATGGTGCATAACTTTCAGTTCCCTTTCAGTTGGTCTCTCGGTGCAACATACTTGCTATGGGAACGTAATCCACTCACGCCCTTGAAATGCTCAGTAAAATGCATGCTAAAGTGAACGTCTGCCTGTGACCAGGAGGCATCTCAAGGCTACTTTCTACTGAGTGTTAGAAAGGACAGCCTGAGTGACGTCACCCGCAGTAACATCCAAACTGTAATGCTTTGCAAAAGTATTTAATGAGCTCCAATTCGCAGCAGCACAGATGTCTGTGACTGGCACACCCTTAAATAATGACCAGGAAGTGGCCAAGCCCCTAGTGGAGTGAGCATGCACTCCAGAGGGTGCCTGTTGACCTTTGCTACTGTAGGCCCTCTTAATGGCCTCAGTCACCCAATGTGAGAGGCGTTGTTTTGATAGGGCTCTCCCTGTAGCAGGTGCTGCAAAGCAGATGAACAGTTGGTTTGTTTTCCTCCATTCGGCTGTTCTCTGCATGTAGGTGAGTAAAGCCCTGATTGGGCAGAGAGCCTGTAGCCTTTCCTATTCCTAAGTGAGAACAGGGGTCGGTGGAAAGGAGGAGAGATCAAAGTCTAGACTCTTGTGGTTCAAGGTCAAGACTTTGGGGGTGTATGCGGGATTAGGCCTTAAGGTGACCTTTGACCCGTCAGGGGCAAATCTGGTACACATTGGATGTACAGACAATGCATGGAGGTCACCCACACGTTTCGCCGAGCAAAGTGCCAGGAGTAGAGCAGTTTTATAAGATAGTAAATCTATCTTAACTTTGCTCAGTGGCTCGAATGGAGGGTCACAAAGAGCCCTCAGAACCAAGCCAAGATCCCAACCAGGGGTCAGGGTCCTGCTGGGTGGTTTGTTCCGAAGGACACTCCTCATAAACCTTATTATCTTTGGATGTGCTCCGGGTGTCTTATGTCCCCAGCCTTCATGACAGGCTGAGATCGCTGATAGGAAAACTTTAATCGTTGAATAAGAACGACCTTTTCCAGTAAATCCTGAAGGAAAGTCAGGAGTTGAGCCAAGTCACATGCATAAGAAATAATATTTCTTTCTGAGCACCAGGCTACAAAAATGTGCCACTTTTGTAAGTATAAAGATTGTGTTGAACCAGCACGGGCATTTTGTATGGTCAATACCACATTTTCTGGCAAGCCTGATGCCATCAACCTGTTATTTTCAGCCAACAAGTTGAAGCTTTTGGTAGTTCCTGGCCTAAGTGGTTGTATTGTCCTTTCTGGTGACATAGAAACTGTTAACCTCTGGGGTTCAACCAGATTGGGAAGGTCTTCTTGCTGATGTGATCCCAAATTACCCTGCTCAGGGTTAATTGAGGGTCGATGTAGTCTGTCAACCTAATTAGACAGGTTTTGAGTGGAAAATATATTTTCCTCCTCCAAATCTGGAGTTCTGTCGTGAGGCTGCGAGTTATGTAAACAAGCAGACATCCTAACTCCAATCCTTTCCTTGGGATGGTCCAGTTTACTGGTCCTTTGCTTTAATGGAGCGTTGGTGCAAGGCAAACTGACCGGGGTCCGTGTATCACCCCCTGGGGAAATTATTTTTGAAGGCAGTTTTGGATTAGGACAGAATGGGAAGAGACGTGCTGTCTGAGTACTGCTCGGGCATTTCATGTCCCTCATTAATAACAAAGGAGCAGCTGCACCGTGCGAGCGTGGGGGTGTACCTCCTGATTTGGCAGACTTGAGATTATTTGATGATAAGGAGCTCAGTTCCTCTTGGAAAACAGGAAGAGAAATCTGATTCGGCTCAGGTTTGTTTCCATTCACAACCAGCTGAACACAGTCATTGTTGTGAAGGTGTGAAAATTGTAGCTGCCTGAGGGCGTCTGATGAAGCCCCCCCGTTGTCAGACTTTGTCAGCTTGCCTCTCTGAGGAGCTGACATGTCACGTGTTCGTCTGGTTAGTGTATTGGCTCTCCCGTTGTTCACAATGGAACTAGGGCTTGAGCACGTGACCCTCCCCACCTGTCTTCCTGAGAGGAGTGGGAGGGGGTTCGCAAACGCCTCTGCATCTGCTCATTGCAGAGGCACTCTGTTGGGGTTTATCAATTATGCTAATACCCCGTGGGCCGTGAGAGAGAGGGGGAAAAAGGCCTTCTCTCTTTATGACGGCTTGCAGGTCAGAAGACCTGTTCTATGTTGTTGTTGTTTGTGGGTTTTTTTTGGTCAATAAAACAGAGAGGAGCTGTTTCATGAACTTTATTTGTGTTTACGTGCAATGACGTACATGATTTTATGTCACTCACAGCAGAGAAAGCATGATTTGTACATGCTGTAAATAAACCAGCTGATTGTACTGTGTTACAAGCAAAGTCTGGACATGAAGGGATCATTCCCGTTACCATGTGGGCGGGTGACCCTGTAATGTGGACACGTAGACCTGGTTCATCAGGTACGGTTCTTTCTGTTGTCACAATTCGCCGAGGAGTCCCTGTGTTTGGTCGCCTGGCGGGGGACAAACCTGTTTTTGCTCCATGCGTGCTCGGTACGAGGTGGGCCCTGCGGGTGTCTTTGCCTGGGCTCCTCCTCGTATGCTGGCCACTTCTGCAGCGGGGCACGGGTTGCTGAGTGGTGCCGAGGTTGCGCAGGTCTGCTACCAGCAGACTCCCTTGGGGGAGTGAAACTTCTCTGGGGAATGCCCACCCGGAGAGCTTCCGCCTGTCTGCGTCTTTGGTCCAGCTTGGTCTGAGTTTGCTACAAAGATTTATCAAATAATCCCGCCGGCTCTATCGAGTGGTGGAGAAAAGGCACCTTCTGTCCCTCCAGGAGATCCGTCAGAGTCATCCAGAGGTGACAGATCGAAATGACCACTTCCGACCATTCCCCTGCCCTGTGTAACAGCAGCTGTCCCCATCATACGGAGCACGAAGTCTGTTGCTCTGCGGGCTTCATCCAGCAATTCGGCAGCCGCCTGTTTGTCCGTTGTTGTTTGGAGCTGTTGCAGTTTTTCGGCTAGGTAAGCTTGCATTAGCGCGGACGCATTCATGGCACGTGCCGCGAGTCCCTGAGCCCTGTAGCATTTCTCGAGAAGAGACGCCGAGGCTCGGCAAGCCTTGCTGGGAAGAGTTGGTTTTGTTCCTGATGATTTAGGAGCCAGGTGAGACGCTAGAGTGTCCTCGATCTGAGGCACGTTAGTTATTCCCACTTCATCCATCCACGTCGAGGAACTGTGAGAGGGGGAGAAGCATAGGGGCTCGTGGCTGAGTCCAGGTGCGCATTAGTTCCATCAGAAAATCCGGGAACACAGGCATCTTTTGCCTCGTGGCGGCCTGCTGCTTCGAGTAGAAATAGTTTCCTGCCAGCCTCGTGTCCTGTTGGCGAGGCGGAGGTTCAGGACATGGGAAGTGCAGCGCGTCCATTGCTCTATGGCACAAGTCGAACAGAGCAGGGATGGAAAAGTCAGTTTCTGGGAGCACAGGTACTAAGGTCTGGGAGAGGTCTTAACCCTGATCCTCCAGTTCCACGTCCGCCTCCTCCATTGAAAATTCGCCCAAAGCTGAAATCAAGATCTCATCCTCGTTTATCATGCCCCAGGTGTTGAATTCGACTGTTAGGTCCACCATGGGTGCCAGCACGTCAGGGCTGTCGCCCCATTTGACACGTGGTCTGTCATGTAGAGCCATGTTCTCTAGCTCCGGCGTGGGAGTGAGGGGCTCCGTGGTGTCCGCGTCCGCTGGTGTCGCTGAAGAGCCCATGGCCTTGGCGACGAGGTCAACCCGATGCCGTAGCATTGCATCCATCATGAAGTTGCAGTGTGGGCAAAAGTCGGGCATATCCAGTGCTGTTTTTGCATGCAACCTTCCCCCACAGATTGGACAGGCCTCGTGGGTGTCCGTTGCTGCGAGGGAAAAGCCATATCCGTTGGGACAGGCGCGCGAGGTTGGGCTCACCGTCCCGTTGGTTTTCCTTGGAAGCCTCGCCTTTCGCTTTCCTTTCTCCGGAGAAATGTCCGAGATGAGGCGGGCGAGTCCTTCCAGAATCTTCTTTCTTTTTCTTTGAAAAGTCTCCTCCGTCGCGTCGCTTTCGCTGGCTAGCTTGCTAGGTAATTAGCGAGGTAGCTTTTTTCTTGTGGCATAGTTAGAGCCATCGAGCGAAGCAACCTGTAGAGAGAGGAGAAGAAAATACTTTGGGGTTAAGAGAAAAGTGCCGGACTAGCTTTCGCTAGTCCAGCAGTACGCAGGAATAATTCTCTTTGTGCACTGTGTAGGGAGCAAGCTCACCTCTGGTTGAGCGATGAAGCAACAGAGAAGTCCCGCGAAGAGGTAGTTCAGGTTTAAGCGAGGTGAAGGGCAAAAAAGAGAAAGATGGAGTGGCGCAAGCCGCTTAAGTACCCAGAGGGCGGGGCCTCTGGCGCGGCGGTGACGCCCCTAGCCGTAAAGGTGTTAGTATATTCCTACAGGTAATCGCGCGGGGGCGCAATTCCCATAGCAAGTATGTTGCACCGAGAGACCGACTGAAAGGGAACATTGGAGTGCTGTTTTTGCTTTTAATAAACCCACATGGGGCGGCTGTGGCTCAGCAGTAAGAGCAGACATGGGCAATACCTGTATATGGTTAGATGGCCAAAAGTGACCCATGGACGCTCTCCATCCGGCCCCCAAAATTTTAATGAAAAAGAATTGAAAAAAATAAATTATTGATAAAAACCAGCATTTTATCAATGAAATGTAAAAGGATCTCCAACTACTTGCTCCTATTGGCCTCAACATGTTGTTTCTCTATTTTACCAAACGTTGTTGCTTGTGATGTGAAAATTCTTAAATTGGAAAAAAAAAAAGATTATTATGTTTTTCACCTAAGGGCGTGGCCATTATTTTATTGGCACAATGTATTCTGGGGTGATGGCATACATTGCTTTTAGTGGAAACTAAAACACAAGAAGTCGTGGATAAAATGATCTGTGACCTATAAAGTTACAATGGTGCTTGAAAGTTTTTCTGAGCCCTTTAGAATTTTCTATATTTCTACAAAAATATGGCCTAAAACATCATCATATTTTTAAACAAGTCCTAAAAGAAGATAGAGAACCCAGTTAAACAAATTACACAAACATATTACACTTGGTCATTTATTTATTGAGGAAAATGATTCAATAACTCATGACCAGAGGTGAGTGTTGGAACAAAGATGGACTAATAAATTGAGAGATTTGCCTTTTGACTCAACTCTTTGTTCATAATAACTAAGCCAAGTAATGCACTCCATTACTGAGTACGAAGCCCCGATTTGTCTATTCATCTCCTGCTCCATCCTACTATCACTCCTGAACAAGACGCCCAGATACTTAAGCTCCGCCATCTGAAGCAAATACACCCTCCAACCTGGAGAGGGCATTATACTCGTTTCTGGTTGAGAACCTGGGCCTCACCTTAAAGGAGATGCGTGACCTCTCAGCCGCTTCACATTCAGCTGCAAATTGCCGCAGTGCATGCTAATAGTTATGGCTCAAAGACACCAACAGAACTACATAATCTACATGAAGCAGAGACAAGACCCTGAGGTTCCAAAACCAGACAACATCCTCTCTATAACTGTGCCTTGGATCCTGTCCATGAATACCACAAACAAGATCAGAGGCAATGGACAACACTGGTAACCCAACCTGCACAGAGAACTAGCTTGATTTTGTGCCAAGAATGCAGACACAGTACAGGGACTGGACAGCCATTAAGAGCAACCTATTGCACTCCCCACAGAAAGTCTCAGTTATCACAGGAGCCTTGTCAAATTCACAAAATGTAAACTGGAAAGTCGAACTCTAACGACCCCCTTAGCAACTCCGCACGGGTGACAATCTGGTCCATTGTTCCACAACAGCACACCGTTCCTCCTGAATCAGAGATGTGTAATCCTATGATAGTTTAAAAAGACTCTCCAGCCTCCCCACCACCACCCCACCCCGCCCTTTTTTAATGGGAACCACTACATTTGATGATTAAGAGTTTGTTGCTCATACATAGTGTGAAAACAAAAAATTAGCATGTACCAAATATTTACATTTTGTAATATTTTGGGTTTAATCTACCTAATAAATTATAACTGCAATGCATATAGGGAATCTTAAAAATATACAATTCAAAAACATGCAGTACCTATGGCATTTACAAATATTGTATTAATTCTGTTTCAAATTGTTAAATGTTGTACACATGGAGTGAGGACACTGGAAGACTATAAATCTTCTAGAGCGTGTTGTATCAACAACTGAGGGCCACACAAATGCACATTAACACAGTGTGCAAGAAAGAGAAGCATAAAAAAACAATCCAAGTATTTACAATGGCTTCAGTCCCATGAGTGGAAAAATTGAATAAAATAAAAGTGAAACAGAACAAGTGATGCTCGAAGTCAACATGCTCACGTGTCATAGCAAGCTGTGAACGTTTGGCACTCAAGTCTCACTTCTCAGCTCCCAGTGAGCATTTAGCTGAGTCAGCTTTAACAATAGATACAAAAAGGCACTCTTGAACACAATTTTGCTTATAGTGTAAAGTGCATGTATACAAAAAAGATGTGCACCAACATAGACTTACTCAAGGGCTAATTGTCATGTTTATGGGACTTGGTAAACTCTGGTGCCATAGTTGGAGAGTATGTGTTTTTGTTCTAGTTGGGTGTATTTTCCAACACAGTGGCTTGGGAATACAGGCATGAGTCATACAGTACACAGAGCGCTAGGCTCGGGTCAGGCCTGGGGCTACTGGCAAAGCAACGGCTGAACGTCTCCAAATAGAAGGGCCCAGGGGAAGATGACCCCAGAACGCACAACATCCCAGACTATTAACAGTCAAAATAAATAAATAAATATAAAAAAGTAGCATACTGAGCAGCTTTTCTATCGGGATGCCAACCTGCCTAACCCCACAGCTGGCACTCAGACACAAGGATGAAGACAAGCGAATCGCCTTAAACCGCTCTGATGTGCTTCAAAGCAAACCGCGAACGTTTGCCGTGAAACAAATATGCTAATTGAGGTCTGCTAAAACAAATCAAAGGAATTATTTGTGGCACTATACAACCATCTTATATAAAAAGCAAAACCTTTTGTAAGACCAAATCAAAAAAGGCGTTCAATACAGAACAACTGGACTTTATTTGTAGCAACAAGACGTTTCGCTCATCATCCGATGAGCTTTCTCAATTCGATGAGGAGACTGTGAGAGGGAGAGAGAAGTTATAAGCAAGCTGGGCCACTGGTACACACCAAACCCTTTTGTAAGACATAAAAAAAGTCTAATTTTTCTTAAACATATTATGTAGCGCAACACTTTGGGCAGAAGCAAAGCTGTAAGGATTTATAAAAGAGGAAGTAAGATGATGCGTGTTGATAAGCACAATGTATTGTTGATGGGGTCAGGAAAAGTACCGGTAGACTAAAGTGATATTAGGAGATTAGAAGATGTTTGGTTATAGAATTTTTTTTAGTACAGAACATAGAGCCATTTGTAATCTGGGACAAGCAGGTCAATATGATCTGAAAGTATTTTTGAAAGCGTATTCTACAGAATTAAAAAAAAATGTTTTAAAACAGAAATATTGCATAATTTACAACCTATGCTAGCCTGGCCCTCGCCTTCCTGCACAGCTCCGCTCAATTCTCATTTCCCTTCACTGCTCAGTCTGGGACTTCTCCCATAGACAACGATTTATCCGGCTGATTTTTGACCGGACCAATCAGAGAACAGAAGGGGCAGAGTTTTTGGCCCCTAAAGGGCGAGATACACTCGAGCGTCCTCACGATACGCCAATACGCAGCGTACGTACGCCCCGTACGCAGCGTAGCCCCGCGTAGCCCCTCAGGGCAAGTACGCGCAAAAGTATTTTTTTACTACGCATACGCGATTCGCATACGCGATGCGCGGTGTCTGATCTAAACTTCCCCGGCGCCGGACTGTTTTGTATGTTACACAAATGAAATAAATTCCTCTTTTTTATCGCTGATCGGGCCTTTTCTTTTGTTTTTTTGCCTAAAGTCAAGTAACCGCTTCTTCCTCCGTTCACTCGATGAATGAAATGAATGAATTCAGGTCCTACCTGGGTGCGCGATGTTTTATATATTCCCTGGTGGGCTGTGGTGGGCTGTGGGCTGCAGGAAAAGCACTCCGTGCTCAGCTGCTCATATTACAACAAGGAGAACGCGAGCGTTTGGAGCGAAAAACTAGCGGAAGTGACGATCGGAAGTGACGGTACGGAGGAAATGACGTTAGAATTTGGAGCGAAAACACGAGAATCTACGCGAGAACGAAAGCCGAGTGTAGCAGCGGCTCCGTATACGCGCGTATACGGAGTCTGCTTCAGTGTATCTCGGGCTTAACCCACGCCCCCACCTGTCCCAACGCGCAGCTAGCGAGCAGCCGCATGTTCTCATTCAAAGTGATGCAAAGCGATGCAGGACTGTTTTATATGTGACACAAATGTATTAATTTCCCCTTCTTAATCCCTTATCTGGAGTTTTCTTTTGTTTTTTTGGCCAAAAGTCAAGTGATCGCTCCCTCCTCCCTCCTCCTCCTCCTCCTCTCCCTCCGCTGATGAGGAAATGCCTCAGGTTGTCACGAGAGAATTAAACTCGGGTTTTACGTTGCTGCCCGAGTCCCTGCAGATTTTCTGGTCTTCTGGTGTGCTGGACCAGCGATCCATGGTTTTATTTTTTTTTAGAACGTTTTATTAACATATAAACACAGAATATGCAGCAGCGGCAGCGAGAGAAAATACAGCAGGAGGCGGAGCTGAAGTCAAGTTCAACAGACCACGGGGGAGCAGCCATATATGGCTCTGAGGGGGAGGGAGCAGAATGCTTTTCCCTGTTCAAAAATTTTCTAAGATCCAATGGTTTTGTTCCTCAGCAGAGGCCACGCCTCCAGCAAGAATCAGTTCTCTATGGAGAAAGTCCAGACCCTAGTAAGAAGCGAAGTGAATGAAGGGTCTGGTTTTAACCAGGCTAAATATATGCTACAAAGTTCTGAATATTTCTAGACAGAAAATATTGTACCCTAATGTATACATTGGCAACAGATAATGAAAATCTGAAGAAAAAAATGGTTTCCGTATCAGTCATGTCACTCAGTGCAACATAATTGCTATGGGAAATTGCGCCCCCGCGCGATTACGTAAAGGAATACCCTCACGCCTTTACGGCAGGGGCGTCAGCGTCACGCCAGAGTCCCCACCCTCTGGGTATTTAAGACGCGGACGCCCATCCTACTTCCTTATTGCCCTTCACCTCGCTTAAACCTGAACACTCTTCTCAGATCTTCTCTGTTGTTCATTGCTCGACCAGAGGTGAGCTTGCTCCCTACCCAGAGCGTACAGAGAATTTTTTCCTGCGGACTGCCGGGCTGGCGAAAGCTGGTCCGGCACATTTTTCCTTCACCCCAATTTTTTTTTCTCCTCTCTCCACAGACTGCTTCGCTCGACGGTGCTGACTGCGCGACACAGCTACCCTGCTAACGAGTAGCAGGCTAGCCGGCAAAAGCGACGCGAGGAGGGAGACGTCTCCGGACAACATTAGCACTGCTAACGAGCTTAACTCTTCTCAGCCATGGCTCCTGAGAAGGTAATGCGAAAACCCAAAACTCAAAGAAGACCAGCAGGCCAGCAAGCCCCAGCTCCCGTGCCTTTTCTCTTCTGCTTTTCTGCTGCTCGGTTAGCGAACGCTAACTGCAAGGCACGCTACCTGCTAAGCTAACAAAGCTAACAGGCCAGCAGCCGCGAGCAGCTCAGCGAGAGGACGTCCTCAGACGAGGAACTCTGGCAGGCTGTGAGCTCCGGCTCCCGAACCTGCTTCAGCGGATCTGGCTACCCCCTTTTCAGCAGCGGACACCCACGAGGCCTGTCCGGTCTGCTCAAGGATACTACACGCGAAGACACTCAAAGTTTTTCTTGCGGATGACCCCGGAGAAAGGAGAGTGGAAATCGAGTAACCCCGTTGCTATCTGGCTAGCTCCCACGGTTAGCATGGCTAACCAGGAGGATCCATGACAATACGGGACGGATGATCAGCGTTGCTAACACGATTAGCGCGGCTACGAGCGGATAACGAAGGACTCCATTGTGAGGTATGTGAAAATGCTTGGTCTAGCTTGATAGCTAAGCTTCTCATATTTTGCCTGTTTCGCTATCCTGTACGGCCGAATCGACGGTAGAATTCATCGCATAACTAAGTGTTTTTTACATATGCTACGTTGCTTGAGGGCCTGCCTCAGCACCTCTAGCGGGCTCACGAGTACCTCCACGTTTAGCCCTGGCTAACAAGGAGGCTCTCTGTCCAACACAGTCCAGGAGGAGGAATTTCAGCTACCTGTTCAGCTGCGCTACCTGGTAGTTTTCCTATGCCCATGACGAGAACATTGTGATGCTGAGAGCTTATCCACCCATGAGGCTATGGATGACTCTCTGACGTTAACCATATCAGGAGCCGAGGGACCCTGGTTGGGTGGACAAGGACGAGTGGCCTCGGTGCTGCAGGCCCACCAGACAGAAAAGCTACAGGAGCTGCAAGGGGCCACCAACAAAAAGAAAAGGAAAGTTTGAGATGCCCCTGCACCATTACAGGCGCTCTCACTCACAGAGGGAGAGAAAATGCCGAACTTTTACCACCAGTACCTATGTTAGAGGAGCACAGACTAGCTGGTTCGGAATGTTTAAACACACAAGAACACTCAGACCCCTAGTTGTGTAATAAAGAGAAATTGCCATCCACACACGACAATGAAGTCTCAGACTACAGAATGCATCCTGGTCCCAAAATGGGAACAGGGCTTCAGGTTTATACCGTCCACACGGTACGGGAACCTGACCTTTTGAGCCCAGACTTCACTTGTAAAACGAGCTGGTGGTATGTGTGTGTGCACCAAACATAACCCGTCTACTGTATGTGTAATAAAAAAACAAACACTGTTTCATGCATATACAAGAATGAAAGTACCAAAGCACAGACTGCCCTGGTTCTTGACTCGAGCCCCACTTTTGTGAAACACAAACTACTAGGTCAGACTATGAACCATAGTAGGACACACGAGTTCTGCCTGAGACAGTCAGATCTCGCAATGTCTTCTGTTGGGCAGACCAACCTGCTCCAGAGTATGCGAGATAGGTCGAAGGCCACCCCTCCCGCACTCAAACATGACAAGCAGCAGCTAGACATCCCTTCCAGGCTCATGGCACACGCGCAGGCCTGGAGGGCGTGTCTGCCAAACGAATGGGTCATGACGACGGTGCGTCGTGGGCTCAAGCTGCCGTTCATCAAAGGACCCCCCCTTCGTGGGAGTGCTGTGATCGAACATTAACCCAGCAAGCGCGCACGTGCTGAGGGAGGAAGTGTCAACGATGCTACAGAAAGGAGTAATAAGTATTGTTCCAAAACACAAACTACGCTCCGGTCATTACAGCAAGCTCTTCCTGGTACCCAAAAGAGATCAACCCCTGAGGCCGGTCCTGGATCTCAGGACTCTGAACAAGAAATTAAGAACTTTCAAGTTCAGGATGTTCACACTGCGGCAGGTCCCCCAGTCCGTGAGACCTGGAGACTATCCATCCATCCATCCATCCATCCATTTTCATCCGCTTATCCGGGGTCGGGTCGCGGGGGTAGCAGCCTAAGTAGGGAGGCCCAGACTTCCCTCTCCCCAGCCACTTGGAGCAGCTCCTCTGGGGGAATCCCAAGGCGTTCCCAGGCCAGCCGAGAAACATAGTCCCTCCAGCGTGTCCTGGGTCTTCCTCTGGGTCTCCTCCCGGTGGGACATGCCCGGAACACCTCACCAGGGAGGCGTCCAGGAGGCATCCTAACCAGATGCCCGAGCCACCTCAACTGGCTCCTCTCGATGTGGAGAAGCAGCGGCTCTACTCCGAGTCCCTCCCGGATGACTGAGCTTCTCACCCTATCTCTAAGGGAGAGTCCAGACACCCTGCGGAGAAAACTCATTTCAGCCGCTTGTATCCGAGATCTCGTTCTTTCGGTCACAACCCAAAGCTCATGACCATAGATGAGGGTGGAACGTAGATCGATCGGTAAATTGAGAGCTTTGCCTTTCGACTCAGCTCTCTCTTCACCACGACAGACCGGTACAGCGCCCGCTTCACTGCGGACGCTGCACCTATCCGCCTATCGATCTCACGCTCCAGTTTTCCCTCATTCGTGAACAAGACCCCGAGATACTTAAACTCCTCCACTTGGGGCAGGACCTCCTCCCCGACCCGGAGAGGGCATGCTACCCTTTTCCGGCTCAAGACCATGGCCTCGGATTTGGAGGAACTGATCCTCATCCCGGCCGCATCACACTCGGCTGCAAACCGCTCCAGCGAAAGCTGTAGATCACGATCTGATGAAGCCAATAGGACCACATCATCTGCAAAAAACAGAGAAGCGATTCTAAGGCCACCAAAACGGATCCTCTCAACACCTTGGCTGCGCCTAGAAATTCTGTCCATAAAAGTTATGAACAGAATCGGTGACAAAGGGCAACCTTGGCGGAGTCCAACTCTCACTGGAAACGAGCCTGACTTACTGCCGGCAATGCGGACCAAGCTCTGACACCGGTCGTACAGGGACCTAACAGCCCATATCAATGGGCCTGGTACCCCATACTCCCGGAGTACCCCCCACAGAACCCCCCGAGGGACGCGGTCGAATGCCTTTTCCAAGTCCACAAAGCACATGTAAACTGGTTGGGCAAACTCCCACGCGCCCTCCAGGACCCTGCTGAGGGTGTAGAGCTGGTCCAGTGTTCCACGACCAGCACGAAAACCACACTGCTCCTCCTGAATCCGAGGTTCGACTATCCGACGGACCCTCCTCTCCAGAACCCCTGAATAGACCTTACCAGGGAGGCTTAAGAGTGTGATCCCCCTATAGTTGGAACACACCCTACGGTCCCCCTTTTTGAATAGGGGAACCACCACCCCAGTCTGCCAATCCAAGGGAACTGCCCCCGATGTCCACGCGATATTGCAGAGTCGCGTAAGCCAACACAACCCCACAACATCCAGAGCCCTAAGGAACTCAGGGCGAATCTCATCCACCCCTGGAGCCCTGCCACCGCGGAGCTTTTTAACCACCTCGGTGACCTCAGCACCAGAGATCGGAGAACCCGACCCAAAGTCCCCAGGCTCCGCTTCCTCAGTGGAAGACGTGCCAGTAGGATTGAGGAGGTCTTCGAAGTATTCCGCCCACCGACTCACAACATCCCGAGTTGAGGTCAACAGCACGCCATCCCCACCATAAATGGTGTTGGTCGCGTACCGCTTCCCCCCCCCCTGAGACGCCGGATGGTGGACCAGAATCGCCTCGAAGCCGTACGGAAGTCATTCTCCATGGCCTCTCCGAACTCCTCCCACGCCCGAGTTTTTGCCTCAGCAACCACCCGAGCCGCATGCCGCTTGGACTGTCGGTACCTATCTGCTGCTTCCGGGGTCCCACAGGCCAAAAAGGCCCAATAGGACTCCTTCTTCAGCATGACAGCATCCCTCACCGCCGGTGTCCACCACCGGGTTCGAGGGTTGCCACCACGACAGGCACCAACAACCTTGCGGCCACAACTCTGATAAGCTACCTCGACAATAGAGGCGCGGAACATGGCCCACTCGGACTCAATGTCCCCCGCCTCCCTCGGAACGTGTTCAAAGCTCTCCCGGAGGTGGGAGTTAAAGCTCCGTCTTACGGGAGACTCTGCCAGACGTTCCCAGCAGACCCTCACAATACGTTTGGGTCTGCCAGGTCTGACCGGCATCTTCCCCCACCATCGGAGCAAACTCACCACCAGGTAGTGGTCAGTGGACAGCTCCGCCCCTCTCTTCACCCGAGTGTCCAAGACATGCGGCCGCAGATCAGATGAGACGACAACAAAGTCGATCATCGAACTGCGACCTAGGGTGTCCTGGTGCCAAGAGCACATATGTACACCCTTATGCCTGAACATGGTGTTCGTTATGGACAATCCATGACGAGCACAGAAGTCCAATAACAGAACACCACTCGGGTTCAGATCAGGGGGGCCGTTCCTCCCAACCACACCCCTCCAGGTCTTACTGTCATTGCCCACGTGAGTGTTGAAGTCCCACAGTAGAACAAGGGAGTCCTCAGGAGGCGCACTCTCCAATACTAGGGCTGGGCGATATGGACAAAAATTCATATCTCGATATTGTTGTGATATATCGCGATATACGATATATATCTCAATATAATTTTCTTTCCATAAAAGAATAACAAAAATATATTTCTGAGTCAAAGCTTTGTCCCAGTTGTCACACAGCAACATGTATTAACAAACAGCTGTAACTCTACAAAATAAATGTCTAAAAAATGAACTAAAAATGAACTATTACTGTATTTTCCGGTGTATAGGTCGCACCTTTTTATGTTTTTTTCAAGGCCTGCGACCTATACACAGGTGCGACCTATATATGGCTTGTTATCACTTTCGGCTAAATAAATTTTAAAATCCAGCTCATTTCACAATTACGTTCATTTATTAAGGAAAAGTTCAGCTCAGACACATATTTGCTATAATTTTTATCAAACAAATAATTGTTTTTAAGTGTTAATCTTCTTAAAAGCCTTGCTGTGCGCTCCTGTGACAGACATTTGCAGCAGAGCTAAACGTAGGTGCGACCTATACACCGGTGCGACCTATCTAGGGATTTTTCCAATCTATTGGTGATAATTGGATGGTGCGACCTATACACCGGTGCGATCTATACACCAGAAAATACGGTACTTTCTTTTTTAGACATTTATTTACACCTATTAAATAATAGTCCTCTTCAACTGAGGGCAGCTGTGTCATTGCCTCTGATGTGTGTCCCATCAGTGTATGAATCTGATAAAGTACTGATTATTCTTTGTACAGTTCTAGTAGAGTGCTGTATGAATGTGATAAAGTACTGATTATTCTTTGTACAGTTCTAATAGAGTGTTGTATGAATGGGTAAATGAGGACACAGATTGTGTTTTAAAGAGCTTTGAGTGTCTTGATAAGATAGAAAGGTGCTTTCACTTTAGTCAGTGTCTTTGTGAACTACAGTAAATGTGAGCCTCTGTGGTACAATATATTTGATATACTGTATCCGGTTTTATTGTGAAAGGGTCAGGGGGTTGTTTCCGGGTTCACGAAAAATAAAAATAAAGACGTTCTCTAAGTTGCTCTACAAAGTGTCGCATTGAATCCTTGTGTAAAAACACGACAGCCTCCACTCAGAAACGTGAACAGAGAGGCGGAGACATTATTAAATCAGTAGTTTATCATAGCGCCAAAGACATGGTCAGTCTCAGCTGTGGAAGAAGACGGCTAAAGCGTTAGCCATCTTGTTAGCCGCAAGGACCCTTTCTTTAGCGATAAACTGCTGATTTATTAATGTCTCTGCAGTGTGCGCACAAAATGAGCTTGGACCCGTGGTTTGTTTAATGAAGCAGGAGGCTGTAAAAAAAAACCTCTGTTCTGCCGTTTCACTCATGCATGCTCCACTCCGCTGTTTAAATGGTGAAAAAGATTCGTAGATCCGACCTTTCGTCGGGATTATTTTCAGCATCGTCTACAAAAATATTTTTTCTGCCCTCATCTGACCATTTAAATCCAAACTAGCTCAGGAAAAACATTGTTTTTCCCCCTCAGCAGCTAGCGTTGCGGCTCTTCCTATCTGCCGTGTTTACTTCTTGTTGTGCTGAAAGTCTCCGCGGCTCCGCCCTCCTGCAGGCAGGAAGGAGGGGCTGGGTCTGTGCTGCTCAGTGAAGGAGAAGGAGGGGGGCGAGTGGGAGAAAACAGACAGACGGAGGATTCTCGATATAAACGATATAGTCTTGTCATATCGCCCAGCCCTATCCAATACCCCCTCCAAGGACTCCAAAAAGGGTGGGTAATCTGCGCTGCCGTTTGGCGCATAGGCACAAACAACAGTCAGAGCCCGTCCCCCCACACGTAGGCGAAGGGAGGCTACCCTCTCGTTCACCGGGGTGAACCCCAACGTACAGGCACCAAGATGGGGGGCAACAAGTATGCCCACTCCTGCTCGGCGCCTCTCACCAGGGGCAACTCCAGAGTGGAAGAGTGTCCAACCCCTCTCAAGGAAACTGGTTCCAGAGCCAGAGCCATGTGTTGAGGTGAGTCCGACTATTTCTAGCCGGAACCTCTCAACCTCACACACTAACTCAGGCTCCTTCCCCACCAGAGAGGTGACATTCCATGTCCCAATGGCCAGCTTCTGTAGCCAAGGATCAGACCGCCAGGGTCCCCGCCCTCGGCCACCACCCATCCCACATTGCACCCGACCCCTTTGGCCCCTCCCATAGGTGGTGAGCCCATGGGAAGGGGGACCCACGTCTCCTCTTTGGGCTGTGCCCGGCCGAGCTCCATGGGTAAAAGCCCGGCCACCAGGCGCTCGCCAACGTGCCCCACCTCCGGAGCCTGGCTCCAGAGTGGGGCCCCGGTGACCCGCGTCCGGGCGAGGGAACATTCTGTCCAATTATTGTACTCATCATTAGGGTCTTTGGGGACTAGGGGATTAGGGACCTGGAGACCTGGGGATTAGGGACCTGGAGACTGCGCATGTACAATGGATTTGAAAGACGCCTATTTCCATGTAGGCGTGTGGAGGAGGCACAGGAAATTCCTCCGGTTTGCCTTCGAAGGGAACACTTATGAATTCAAAGCCTTACCCTTTGGTTTGACGACTGCTCCTCGTACATTTACTAAATGTCTGGACGCAGCCCTGACCCCTCTTAGGAATCAAGGAGTCAGGATTATGAACTACCTGGATGACCTCCTGGTTCTGGCCGGAAGCAGAATACAGGCCCAGTCACACTCCTGCAGGGTGATCTCTCATCTGGAGTCTCTCGGTTTTGTCATAAACCTACGAAAGAGTGACCTGACCCCATCACAGATTACCATATTTCTGGGAGTGCAGGTCGACACCATCCGGTACAGAGCATGGCTCTCAGAGGAACGTGATTCCTCGATTCGCCGTTGTCTGGCAAAGTTTAAACTGAATCAGCGGGTCCCCCTGAAAACGTGCAAACGCCTTTTAGGCCTCTTGGCGGCAGCCATACCCTGTGTGCCACACGCATTGCTGAAGATGCGGGCCCTGCAAATATGGCTAAACCAACAAACACGACCTGCCCCGTCTGGGCGAGCAGGAAAGTTTAGAATCAATTCAGAGTGCCTGAGGGCCCTGGTACCTTCGAGGGACCTGTCTGTGGTCACGGAAAGGGTCCCGTCAGGTAGGGTGTCATCCCGTGTGGTTATCACGATGGACGTCTCGAAAACAGGATGGGGGACAGTCTGCAGAAATCAGAATGCCCGAGGCCTCTGGAATGAGCAGGAAGCAAGATTGTACATCAACTTCCTGGAATTGCTGGCCGTATTCCTGTCAGTAAAATACTTATTTGGTAAAGGTCTGATTGCGGGACAGCACGTCCTGGTGAAATCAGATAACAAAACCACGGTGTCCTTCTTTAACTGGGAAGGAGGGACGAGATCCCAAGCCCTCCTCAGCCTGACACAGAGGATACTCACATGGTACGGTCCAAGATTATTGTCGCTCAGGGCGACTCATGTTCCGGGTGAACTGAATTACGGAGCGGATGCCCTCTTAAGAGGGCCTCTTTTGGAATCAGAATGAAGACTGAACCATACCATACCATACCATACCATTTTATTTATAAAGCACTTTAAACAGGAACAAGTCCACACCAAAGTGCTGGACAAACAAACACGCAACAGGCAACACATACAATGAAGTACAACACGAAAAACATAAAAACATTGCAGATCATAAATCAAACGATCCAGTACAAATCAGCTGGCATTGAAAGCAATGGAGTAGTAGTGAGTTTTTAACCGGGATTTGAAAACCGAGAGGGAGGGGGCCTGTTTGATGAGCAGCGGTAACTCGTTCCAGAGTCTTGGGCCTGCTACAGAGAACGCCCTGTCACCCCTGCGCTTAAGGCGAGTTTCTGGAACTATCAAGAGCACCTGATCCTCTGACCTCAAAGCACGTGGAGGGACATATGGGTGTATCAGATCTGAGAGATAGGCGGGGGCGAGACTGTTCAGCGATTTGTAGACATACATGAGAATTTTGAATTGGATTCGAAGATGAACCGGTAGCCAGTGAAGGGAAGCCAAGACTGGTGTAATGTGCTCTCTTTTGCGTGTGCTGGTTAAAACCCCACGAGTCGTGGATCAGGTCCGGACACGGTTTGGGAGAGCCTCGGTGGACTTGTTACCATGCAGAGCCAGCTCACAATGTGACCTCTACTTCTCTATGAGGAAAACAGACGCACCGTTGGGAACGGATGCTTTGGCCCATGATTGGCCAGTAGGGGTGCTGTATTATGCTTTTCCACCTGTCCCTCTGATTCAGGTGACATTGGAACGTATACGTAAGGGAGCCCTCTCCCTTATAGTGATAGCCCCCAGGTGGCCACAGAAACCGTGGTTCCCAGAAATGATCTCAATGTTGTCAGGGATACCATGGCAGTTGCCTTCTTACAGAGACCTGC
>JBBPBX010043685.1:0-12534 GCA_038048925.1 Garcialebias charrua
ACGAGTGAAGGGCCAAGTTCCATCGTCTTGGATTCCGGAGGGGTTTGCTGCTTGCTCCAGTCGTCCAGTGGTCGTCCAGTGGTCGTCCAGTGGTCGTCCAGTGGTTGTCCAGTGGTCCCACATGATTAGGAATCTGTTCCAGTTTGTTTAAAATCAGAAACTGCCCATCATTTCTTGTTGAAGAGTGTATTTGACCTGGTATTTATTCTGGTATTTATTCTGCAGCCAATCATTTTCATTAAAAGACATCAAATCACCCACAGTTCTCATATTGTATTCAGTTTCAAATGTTTTTAGTTTATTCATTCATTCATTCATTCAACCTTTATTTATACAGGCTTGCCTCGTTGAGCCACGGGGACTCATTTACAAGAGGGACCTGTCTCACTCACACCCAGAGTCAATTTAGAGTTACCAATCAGCCTAAAATTTATAATTATAGCTTTTATTCTTATCAATCTCCTCCTGGAGGAGGAACCACAGCAACATGCATGTTTTTAAGTTTTGTACTTGTCAATAAAAAACTAAACTGGTAAGTTGCCAAAAAAACAATCACATCTAGTGTTTTTATTTGCAGTAGAACTTCTCATTAGACATTAAACAATGTATCTTATTGAAATAAAGAAGGTGAAACACAGCAACACCAAATGCACTTCAAACGCAGATTTATTTATAGAAATTATATTTTCACTCATTTGTTGCTGTGGTACATAACTGCACACAAACTTCTGGACCAACTGGAGCGTCATCCATCTCCTGGACCAACTGGAGCTTCATCCATCTCCTGGACCAACTGGAGCTTCATCCATCTCCTGGACCAACTGGAGCTTCATCCATCTCCTGGACCAACTGGAGCTTCATCCATCCCTGGACCAACTGGAGCTTCATCCATCTCCTGGACCAACTGGAGCGTCATCCATCTCCTGGACCAACTGGAGCTTCATCCATCTCCTGGACCAACTGGAGCTTCATCCATCTCCTGGACCAACTGGAGCTTCATCCATCTCCTGGACCAACTGGAGCTTCATCCATCTCCTGGACCAACTGGAGCTTCATCCATCCCTGGACCAACTGGAGTGTCATCCATCCCTGGACCAACTGGAGCTTCATCCATCCATCCCTGGACCAACTGGAGCATCATCCACCATCCCTGGAACTCACCTTATGCAGAAATATAACAGAAAGGAGGAAAAGAAAAGTACAGTATACAAACATTAGGGTTCATTTATGAACACACACAAACACACCTAGATTATATATAAAAGAAACCCACGCACACACACACACCTATATTATATATATATATAAATAAACACAACAGACACCTATATTATATATACAGTATAAATAAATATACACAGACAGCATACATACAGTATATAGGTGCGTGTGTTTATTTGCCAGTTATGCACGAAAATATTAGTATCATTTAATCACTGACTACATAAAATCATTAAACTAAAAGCTGTCTCTTAAATCATACCTGGTGTTCTCGTTCCTCTGGAGGATACAGAGTCTTTTTTCAGGTGGTTTCTCGTAGCCCAGCCACAAAGAAGGATGCAGGTTTTTGTTTTCGGAGCCTGTTCAACACACACTAGTTGCAGCCACAAATTCAGCTTCGTCTGATTATTCGTACAGCCACGAACAGCGCAACAGGTACCAGAGCTCCACAAGACATCTTCATGACAATTTTAGCTCAAAATAACAGAAAACAGAACTTTAACAGAACTTCTACGATGCGCACAGATAAACAAGTAAACAACGAGGAGCCAATGCAGAAATTCTACTTCCGGGGTCAAAACGGAAGTAAGTCCCATAATCGCAAATACAGTGCCACCTTCAGGAATATTGTGGATATAGAGAGAGTTGCGACACTCTTTGTACTCGCCGCTAGGTGGTCACGTGGTTCATGCAGCTCTCAAATGTTCCAAACAGCTCGTCGCTGCCAGTCAGTTTGAGCAGCTACTGGCGCAACAGAACACAAAATTCTACTTTTCTTACATTGTCCGGTGTCTTTCAGTAATTATTGAACAGTAACAAACTGATTACTTAACTGATTATTTCACTGACTATGCGTTTTATTAAAGTCTTTTTAGACGTGGCAGATGTATTTCTCATTACAGTGAAACGAAACTGTAAACACATTTGTTTGGAAAAAAAATGTCTATGCAATACAATGATCAAAATAGCCATTTCAACAGTGTTTTATAATGTTACACATGTAAAAAAAAAAAGAAGAAAATAGAGTAACACTTATTAGAAAGCTAGTTCTGATGTTCTGTGCATGAGAATGATCTACCTTGTCCTCCATGCCATCAGTATCTGCTCCAGCTTACCTTAGATCTGGGATGAAGTCTTCATTTCTGCACATTATATAATTGTTCTATTTGTTTTTTTTTATTAGCAACTGAGTACCTGGATAACAGAGTTGATTGTGCTTGTAGCCTGACTACTACTGTAAAATTGTAATTCACTGATTAAAATGTTACTGTTTCTAGTTATAATCATAACAGATGACAAAATAAGTGTTAATTGTGTAAAAATAAATTACAAAACAATTATAAAATATGTAAAATGTAAAACAAGCTTTAATGAAGTACATTTACTACTATTGTTTATTAATTACATCATATCAAGTCAGCAGGTGCAACATCACCATCATCACAACAACACAGACTGAGTGCTGTAAATTTAATCTGCAAAAACATTTTCAATCAGGGCTCAAAATATTTATACTATTTATTAATTACATACAGGAAGCACAACAAGATGGAAGCAAGTGGTGTCTTACCATTTCAGTGGCAATTCTACCAATGGGTCAAATTATAAGCCAATCATTCTAGAAATAATTGAAAGAGCAGCTTCCATAGGCCTTCTCGTGCTAAACATCACTACTGACATGAGCAGTGCTAACAGAGCGATGTGGCGGGCATTTGGAGTGGGCCACAACAAAACATCTGTCCAACACCCAGCAAGACCAGATAAAAGGCTTTACTTCATGTCCCACATCTGGTAAAGAATTTGAAGAGTGCCCTGGTTCGTGGACAGACTTTTATAATTCCACCAGACGTGCTAAATGAGGGACTTCAACACAATGAAGTTTCACTTGATTCAATGAAAGATATGGTTGAATTTCAGGAAGAAATGCCTTTCAAAATTGCATCAAATCTTACAAAAAACTCTTCAGCCAAGTCATTTTAAGAAAATGAAGGTGGAGCCTGCAATGCATGTTTTCAGCAAGTCAGCAAGTGCAGGTGTGAAATATATGGTGGAGCAGGAGCAGCAGCGACGTCCCTCCAACCTAACAACAGCCTGGTTTCTGGAGCAGGTGAACCACTGGTTTGATCTGATGTCCTCTCGCCACCCCGTGTCTTCTGGCAGAGTTCCTGGACATTAAGGAGACATTTCACAGTCCTGGCCTAAGTGTGGAGCAGCTGATTGGAAACACAGGTCCTTCTGAGTGATTTCATCAACAGTGAAACCTGTATTCTGTACCATCTTACAGGGTACATAGTAAATAAAGTCATCAAACATTCAAACATCTGTGATGGATGCTCAAGTTCAAATAAGCAAAAATGATGAGACTCTGGAAGGAGAGCATGGTACCTTACTGACACTGAAGGAATTCAAACCAGGAGTCCTGTGTAGGCCATCACATGAAGCCTTCAGTCTGGTCCAGAAAGTTGAAGGGCTTTTCAGAACAAGGACCAGCCAATCCTTTATGGAGCTCCCCAACGCCTTTGATACTCTACTGAGAGAAGCAAGTGTATTAGAAAGCATGCTTCCTTCATGTCATGATGTACAAAGAAAAATAACCAGCAGGTTCATCAGGCTGAGACTCAGAATAGCAGCAAAACACATCTTAAATGAAAGAAAAAGAATTCTGTGCAATGCTGGGCATCTTGGAAGTAAAAGCCAGACAAAAAACATGAGGAAAAAACAAACAGCATCTTGTGCCACAACAAGCATGCCCCCACCAAACACCTTGATTGTTGCCATGGAGGAGTTTGGGCTATCATTTGAAAATGCCACACCGCCCAGTGCAGCTTCAACACCTGTACATATGGATGGTATGCTTAGAGGGATTTTTATGTCTCTTACATTTATTTAATTTCACTGATTATGCATAAATTTATTCATATAAAAGTGTTGTCATCCTCTGTAAATTTCTGAAAAAGTTGTTGCAAGCTTGTATTTGGTATTTGAAAAACTAATTTCTAATCACTTTAATTTGATTTTTATTTTTGACAGCCTCCCCATCAACCAGTCAGCTCCAGCACTTCACAATTTACTTACCAGCTCCATCACTCCATCAATGAGGACTGACCAGTTCAGTAAATCAGAAAAAAAAATGAAGATGGACATGAATGTGATAGTTTAAAAAAAAATGTTACAGTTCTACAGTTTATTGATGCTGATATATTCTTAGTAATAATTCTTATTTCTTGTTGTGTCTTGAAAGAGAGTCTCATCTGAACTTGACCCATGATTACCATATGCTAAACTAATAATATAAAACAAATTTAAATTAACAGTCCTGCAGTAAAAAGGTGTGAAGGTTATGGTGTTAAATTGGAAAGGAAGGACTGCAATAGGTCAGGGAGTTAGGTTATGGAACGAAGAGGAAACTGATATTAAAGAAGCTAAATCAATAATTATATTTAAAAGAAAGATCAAGGATAAATTGTTAAGGAAATATGTTTAACGAAGACACGAGTTTAAATAGTAATTCTTGTGATTGAGGGAGTTAATGAGTTATCCGATTTTCTTTTTTGTATTTAATGAAGTTTGTTTGTTTGCATTGTTTGTTAGAAAATAAGGGGCAGATACAATAAGATTTTTTTTCTTCATCTGCCAACTTTCATTTTATATTTTAAATTTTCTTGTTATCTGTGTGTTAAATTGTTTTATTTTGTGTCTTTTATTATTATAAAATGAGTGCATCAATAAATCAAATCAAATTAATTTCATTATTGTTTTGGGAAGACAGAAAACGAGTGCCTTTGTGATGATTTGAATGCAGTTCACTGAAAATTAAATAAACCACATCAAATCTCAGGGAAAAAGACTATATTTTCTAGTTGAGAGTCCAGTAACTGGAATTACCATAAAAATAATAAATAAATAAAAACTTTCAAAATTTAAGCTGTACTGAATATTTTAACACGCTGAATTAGACAGAAATGGATCAGTTTAAAACAGTCATGATTGCAGCTACTAGCAATTTAACATGTTTAATGAAGAAAAACTGGCGACATGAAGTATTAATGTTGATAAAATAGTACAGAATAGTCAGCTAACGCTTCACAAGGGCAAAAGAAAATTGTATTTTTATCAACTTACCGGAGAAAACACGTCTGAAACATCAACAATGAACGACGTTTGATGCTAGCAGCGCTGCTGTTTGAAACACTTCCGGAACAAATCGCCCCCTCCATGACCCACGTGACTTCCGCATTCCATTCTTACAATGGGAGTCTATGGGAGTGTCGCAACTCTCTCTATATAGGGCTCTGGGGCTCTCTGTATAGACCCATTTAGTGTTTGTAAACAAAGACGGCTGCGCGCGCACCGGTGCAACAGAAGACTCCACCCACCCAGGCTTTTTACCAAGCATAACAAAGTTGCGGAGTGAATCTAGCTAAGTAATTTCCTCCACCAGCAAGTATTTAGCAAGAAAAACAATAAGCCCTCCGGTCACCTTGTTACCTTTGACCTTTTGCCCATGACGCACAATGCAATTGCCTCTCGCACAGTGAGATAAGGCGGCTAACTGCATAGCTCAACATAGTGAACGGTCCAGATTACAGAACAGTTTTTGGTGAATTAAAAAAAAGTTTTTGGTGAATAAAGTGGAGTAGACTTGCTACTTGTAAGATAACGTTGGTTACGTATTGTAACCCCAGATTCTATGATTATAAGCGTAGCCCTTTAAAATATACGCTTGGTTGGGTTTATCCCTCCCGCTTCGCACCAACACTGAAGACTTGTAGTCCATGCCCACCTGCTGTTGGCCCGCCCTGTGGTCCACTATAAAATCGCCCGTGGACCCTTATTCTGTTCCCAAAGACAATACTTTTATTCTTCTGCCATCTGAGAACCAGGGAGGCCCAGTTTTAAAGGGCTACGCTTATACTCATAGAATCTGGGGTTACAATACATAACCAACGTTCTATTTCGTATAAGCTCCGCCCTTTAAAAGCTACACTTAGTTGGGTTAAAGATGGAGCAGGACATGGTCTATGCCTCACTGGGTCTGATAAAAAACATAACACACTCTGACACCCGTCCAAAAACCTCAACAGCAAAATGATGCACCATAAAACAAAGGTGCATAATAAGCAGGTGAGCAAACCTCAAAACTTGAAGCTGACTGAATAGAATCATTCAGAACAGGCCCAAATGTAATCAAAAAGATTAAACCTGATTGAAGGAATGTTTTAACCACAAAACAATACTCTTCAATAAAGACAGAGGCAAACTGTGTCAATTCATCAATAATTTATTGATGTTGAAAAAGGAACGATCACTCCGTCACGGTCCTAAGAACAGGATGCGTCAGAGAGGAACTGGATACATCCTGAAAATAGAAACGGACAAAAGGGGTAGGGGATGACCAGGAAGCAGCAGAGCAGATATCCTGTACAGAAAGACCCTTGTTTGGGGCTGCTGAAGCCGCCATTCCTCTGGTGGAGTGACCTTTAATGCCATCAGGAGGCTGAATGCCGGAGGAGGTGTAGGCCTGCGAGATGGCCTCACATAACCAGTGTGACAGCCTCTGAGAGGTCAAAGGTTGACCCTGAGATTGTTTCCTGAAATGCACAAACAATCTATCAGACTTACGCACTGCTGCTGTGCGAGTCACATAACACTGAAGTGCTCTGACTAGGCAGAGCAGATGAAGCTGTTTCTCCTCTTCATTACTATGAGGAGAGAGACAGAAACCGTCAAGAGTAATAATACGAGACCTAAAAGCACTTGTTATGATTTTAGGAATAAAAACAGGATTCGGTCGAAATTCAGCTAAGCTTCCATCTCCTTGAATCTTCAAAAGGGAAGGAGAGACCGAAAGGCCTGCCAGATCACTCACTCTTTTTGCTGACGTTAACGCCAACAACAGTGCTGTCTTAAAAGACAAAAATTTTAGAGAAATTTGGTCAATCGGCTCAAATGGTTCCTTAATTAATGCACTCAGTACAGTAATTAGATCCCACTGTGGGGCCAGTGAACGAGAGATTGACCTCAAACGACGTGCACCCTTCAGAAAACGTTTAATCAGGGGATGATTAAATACTGTCCTGTCATTAAAACCTTTGTGACAAGAAGAAATTGCTGTTGCGTAAACTTTAATTGTGCTGAAAGTCAAATTCCTGTCCAACAGCAACTGCAAGAAAGACAAGATGGAGCCTAGAGAACATGAAGAAGGATCTAGTCAGAGTCAGAGTCAGAGTCAGAGAGTCTTTATTGTCATTTGCACCGCATGTGGTACATGTGATGAAAACGAGATTATGTACACGGGGTCCCAGTTACATCCAACAACAAATGCAAGAGAAAAACAGTAATAACATCTAGAATTAACTAAGAGAAACATCAACTAGTAATACACTAAGCCCTAATGTAGTGGAAAAACATCATTATAAACAGCAGCACGAACATGAGTCTGTATGAGCAGATGGTCACAGATGAACACAGCAACAAGAAAACAGATCAGCATCAGCATGATGTGATATTTTGCAGTGTTTATTCTTATTATTTATTTATTCATGAGTCTAACAGCCTCAGGGTAGAAGCTGTTCCTCAGTCTAGTGGTTCTACATTTGATGCTCCTCAACCTCCGTCCTGAGGGGAGTGGGGCAAAGAGTGAGTGTGCTGGGTGAGTGAGGTCTTTCATGATGCAGGTGGCTCTTTTCCTGCATCTGGAGGTGTAAATGTCTGTGATGGTGGGGAGACTGACTCCAACAGACTTCTGTGCAGCCTTCACCACTCTCTGTAGAGCTTTCCTCTCTGCAACTGTGCAGCCTCCATGCCACACATTGATGCTGGAGCACAGGATGCTCTCCACTGCACACCTGTAGAAGGAGGTGAGGACTGGGCTGCTCAGACCAGCTCGTCTCAGCCGTCTGAGGAAGTAGAGTCTCTGATGACCTTTCTTGATCAGGCTGGTGGTGTTGTTGCTCCAGCTGAGGTTATCATTCAAGTGTACACCCAAGTATTTGTAGCTGGAGACCACCTCCACCGCAGATCCACCTATGTTCAGTGGGGCATGGGTGTGTTTGTTCCTTCTGAAGTCCACAATCATCTCCTTTGTCTTCTTCACATTCATGTGAAGATTATTCTCTTTGCACCAGCTCTCCAGGTGTTCCACCTCCTGTCTGTAGCTGGACTCATCATTGTTTGTGATGCATCCCACCACCGCTGTATCATCTGCAAACTTAACAATATGACAGCCTGGATGTGTGGCTGTACAATCATATGTGAGCAGAGTGAACAGAAGAGGGCTCAGCACACATCCTTGGGGAGAGCCAGTGCTGAGGGTTATGGTGGAGGAGGAGAAGTTGTGGATCTTCACGGACTGTGGTCTGTTTGTTAAGAAGTCTAGTACCCAGTTACAAATGGAGGGGCTTAGTCCAAGTGTAGATAGTTTGTCTATCAGAGTTTGGGGGATCATGGTGTTGAAGGCAGATGTGAAGTCCACAAAGAGCAGACGCACGTATGAGTCCTTCTGATCCAGGTGGGTGAGAGCAGTGTGGACCACAGAGGAGATGGCGTCCTCTGTTGATCGGTTCTCGCGGTATGCATATTGATGAGGGTCCTCGTTGATGTTGACGGTTGCCTTGATGTGGGACATGACCAGTTTCTCAAAACATTTAGCGACTATCGGGGTGAGAGCCACCGGTCTATAGTCATTCAGACCAGTCACTGTGGAGCTCTTTGGGACTGGGATGATGGTCGCGGTCTTCAGGCAGGTGGGAACTGACTCCAGTGCAAGTGAGGTGGTGAAGATGTCAGCCAGCACCTCACAGAGCTGGTCCGCACATTCCTTCAGAACTTTCCCTGGGATGTTGTCTGGTCCGGTTGCTTTATGAGGATTGATCCTTCTGAGACTGCCTCTCACTTCTGCTGCGGTCACTCTTATCCAGGCACCATCGCTGAAAAGCAGACCATTTTGACGCATAAACAGTCATCGTAGACTGAGCACATGATCCCTGGATAGCACGGATAACATCATTAGAAAACCCAACATTTTCTAAGCGTTTACATTCAGTAACCAAGCCAGCAGATGTTGACCTACCACAGGGAAACTTTTTATCACTCCCCCTGCCTGTAGAAGAGAATTATATCTCCAGGGGAGCCTCCATGATCTGCATGCCAGCTGTTGCAGCATTGGAAACCATGGTGCGTGCATGCGCTCTGGAGCGATCAGGATCATTGACAACTTTTCTTCCCTCACTCTCTCCAGGACCGCTGGCAGCAGTGAGGTTGGAGGAAAAGCATAAATCAGAGTTTTTGGCCACGGTTTGTGAGCAAAAGCGTCCACTCCCAGCGGGGGAGCGTCCAGGAGACTTAAGGAAAAGAACAGGGGACACTGAGCGTTCTCGCAAGACGCCATCAGGTCCACTTCCGCTCTCCTGAATCTACTCCAAATCTGTGATATTATGTCGGGGTTCAGAGCCAAATTTCTCTCCAGCGGCCCACCGTGGGACATAATATCTGCTCCTTTGTTTTGCAACCTGGGGATGTAAGCTGCCTTCAACGATTTTAGGTGAACACGAGCCTAACAGAGCAGCTCTCTGGCCACGCCCAGCAGCTGGACTGATCTGACTCCGCCCTGGCAATTTAAGAACACTGCCTTGGCTCTGTTGTCTGTGTGAACTAACATGTTCTGATCCCTGAGCAAATGGACAAAGTGTTTGAGAACTTTGTGAACTGACAGAAGTTCCAAAACGTTTATGTGGAGACGTGCCCGTCGGCCATGTTCCGCCCACCGAGTGAGAAAGCTACGTCCCGCCCCAACCGGAAAGTCAGAGTCAGAGAATCTTTATTGTCATTTGCACCGCATGTGGTACATGTGATGAAACGAGATTATGTACACAGGGTCCCAGTTACATCCAACAACAAAATGTAAGAGAAAAACTGTAATAACATCTAGGATATAACTAAGAAAAACATCAACTAGAAATACACTAAGCCCTGATGTAATAGAAAAACATAATTACAAACAGTAGCACGAACACGAGTCTCTATGAGCAGATGGTCACGGATGAACACAGCAGCAACAAGAAACAGATCAGCATCAGCATGATGTGATATTTTGCAGTGATTATTCTTATTATTTATTTATTCATGAGTCTAACAACCTCAGGGTAGAAGCTGTTCCTCAGTCTAGTGGTTCTTCATTTGATGCTCCTTAACTGCCGTCTTGAAGAGATTGGGGCAAAGAGTGTGTGTGCTGGTTGAGTGGGGTCTTTCATGATGCAGGTGGCTCTTTTCCTGCATCTGGAGGTGTAAATGTCTGTGATGGTGGGGAGACTGACTCCAACCGACTTCTGTGCAACCTTCGCCACTCTTTGTATAGCTTTTCTTTCTGCAGCTGTGCAGCCTCCATGCCACACGTTGATGCTGGAGCACATGATGCTCTCTACTGCACACGTGTAGAAGGAGGTGAGGACTGGGCTACGCAGACCAGCTCGTCTCAGCCGTCTGAGGAAGTAGAGTCTCTGATGACCTTTCTTGATCAGGCTGGTGGTATTGTTGCTCTAGCTGAGGTTATCATTCATGTGTACACCCAGGTACTTGTAGAAAGAGACGCATCCATGAAGACTGCCTCATGTGATGTCACTCTACCCAGGGGAACTCCCTCCCATAAGGTGTAGGGGTTCCCCCAGAAATCTAGATCTGCTCTCACCGACTGTGGTACCGTGATCCGATGCCATTTGTGGCGAACCAGGTCGAGTTTCAGACGAATAAAACAACGTTGCAGATTGCGCATGTGCAGAAGACCTAACCTGACCATTGTGTGAGTTGCAGCCATGGTTCCTAACAGCCTCATGACTGTCAGAGCTGTTACTGTCCTGCTGGGCTGAACACGCTTGAGCAATGACGTCAGCGAGTCCCTCCTCTGCTCAGACAAGACAACTGTCATGCTGACTGAGCAGAGATTCACTCCCAAAAAGTGATTTTTTGAGCGGGGATCACAGAACTTTTTTCTAGTTTATTGTGAACCCCAGCTGTGACAGATGATTCACTAGTACAGATGTTTGTGCTTCCGCCTCCGCCCTGGAGTTAGACAGGAGCAGAATGTCGTTCAGATAGACTAATATTCTCATCCCTTTTGAACGACGTGGATGAAGCGCCGTCTCGATGGTCCTGCTGAAAGACCGGGATGCGAGTGCGTACCCGAACGGAATTCAATTGATTTCGTAACAAATACCTTGAAATGCAATCCTGAGATATTTCCTGTGTTTGTTTATCACAGGCACATGGAAATATGCATCTTTCTAGTCTATTGAAATAAACCATTCCCCGTGTGTCACATACTCTAGTGCACGTTTTATCGTCAGCATGTGAAAGGGACGAGTTACGATGTACCTGTTGAAAACTGACAGGTCCAGAATCGGTCTGAAACCCTCTGGTTTCTTTGGAACTAGGAAATACCTTGAATAAAAGCCGGTTTCCTCTTCCCCTGAGGGAACTCTGGAAATGGCATTGGAAATTGCATTTTTTAATAATAACTTCTTCAGTTCCGACTGGAGAATTATTCCTTGTTCTGGGGATGACAGTTTTGTTTCTAGCACTCCGTTGAATTTTGGAGACGTCATCGCAAACTGCAGAGTATAACCGTTGCGGATTGTTTTTTCCAACCAGCGATTTAGCGTGCATGTGTTTAACCACACTATGAGCTGTCAGTGGAGAAGCATGAGTGTTTTGAAGTGAAGGAGAAAATAGCCTGGCCTCTACCGCCACATTGCGGATTTTGTCTGCAAAAGCCCATGGGAGGCCGGACATGAAAGGGCTGTTTGTCAGCTGGTACGTCATGGTTCAAACCTGTGCATGTTTCTGCTTGAAATGCAACAGGAGTTGAAACAGGCTCATGAGTTTTAACAGATCGAAACCGAGCAGATGGAAATCTGCTTTGTTTAAAAAGTTTACCACTCTTTGTTTTCAGATATTTGTCAGAGCGCGCCTTCTCCGTCGTGCGAGGAGGCGGGGCTACTGAGTTCCCCCAGAGTTTGCTGCTAACAGGTGCACCTGCAGCTGCATAGCGGTTTACTGTTTGATCGCAGAAACTCATTTTCACCTTTTGGTTGTTTGTAAAAACCTGATTTGAGACAACCTCAGAACTTACTTGTGGAGATGTGTTAGTAAAAACACATGAATTCACATGTGAATAAGACATTTTTTTCTGAGACAGTAACTTTATTTCTCTCACCAAAAACACTGCCTTCAGAACCAAAAACAACTCCGACGCCCCATCATTTCTTAAATTGTCTCTTCCTCATGTCCTGGGTCTGGCCTGGCCATGAGGGCTGCCTG
>JBBPBX010043685.1:12580-27803 GCA_038048925.1 Garcialebias charrua
CTCTGGAAGTGAGGCAGTTGGCCCCTGGCAGGTACTGGTGCTGCAGACACGGCAAACGTGGCTGCAGGCGATGCCCGCCTTTGAAGCTGTCGGAACGACCTGGCTTGGTCCCGGTACCGGACAGGCCCATGAGCCGAGCGGGGGTCTGGTCGCTGTAGAGTCACATGCTTCTGGACCTGTTCCAGCGCCTCCGACGAGGACAGGAACTGGTTAAAAATGTTTTTAAAGTGGGGTCCGAATAACCCATCCATAGACACCGGCCCTTCGAGCAACTGATGCTTCACTTCATCTGGAATGGATGAAGAAAGCTTCAGCCAGAGCTGTCGCTGGAGGAGAGTAGCCTACACTGAGATGCACGCTGAGCACATAGCCAGTGCTGTGCATAAATTTGTAATAATGTCTGCTGCCTTCCCGAGGTTGTCATCCGCGGTCTGGCATGAGCTGAACATGGCCAGCTGTGCAACGTTATTTGTGGCGGCCCCCACCTATGACGAGCACTGGTGAATCTTGTCAGTCAGCTTGCCTGTGAGCTGGTCGTTGGTAGTCAGTGGGGTGATCCGGGTATATATATATATATATATGCAGATATGTAGATGGGTATATAAATGAATATAAAAGTATATGTATGTATACTACTGTATATATATATCTGTAGATATGTAGATGGGTATATATATAAATGAATATAAAAGTATATGTATGTATACTACTGTATATATATAGTTGTAGATATGGGTATGTGTATTTATAGAATTCTACTGCAAGCTCATGAATATTATTAGTCTTTATGCATGTATGTTCCATTGTTGTGTTCTGTCATGTGCTTTGCAGGATTGTGGACGGAGGTTGGGTGTGTTTGCCTTGTGCTCTTTTGGTTGATAATTGTTGATTTGTTGCCTTACTTTCTCTTTTCTTTCTTTCTCTCTTAAAAAAAAAAAAAAAAAAAAAAAATATTGGAGTGAGAGGATGGCTAAAAGGTGTGAAGGGAGGCCATCTATAAATGGAAAAAAAAAAAAAAAGCTTCAGCCAGAGCTGTCGCTGGAGGAGAGTAGCCTACACTGAGATGCACGCTGAGCACATAGCCAGTGCTGTGCATAAATTTGTAATAATGTCTGCTGCCTTCCCGAGGTTGTCATCCACGGTCTGGCATGAGCTGAACATGGCCAGCTGTGCAACGTTATTTGTGGCGGCCCCCACCTATGACGAGCACTGGTGAATCTTGTCAGTCAGCTTGCCTGTGAGCTGGTCGTTGGTAGTCAGTGGGGTGATCCGGGTGCCCACATGCTTTGCCGCCTTGACGCCGAACACCGCCAACAGAGTAGGCTCTGGGGGGGGCATGGTGGGGAAGGACTGGTCCATGACGCCCAGGACCTTGGTTATCTACGCGTACGAGGAAACTGGTGCCTTAATTTTTAACGGCTCACTGGTTGCGCTCTGGAGCAGGGCTGAGACATCTGTGATGCACGGCCAGATCGTGTCCTGGTGCCCACTGCTGTGCGTGGTGAATCTTCCTGCCAGCAGGGATGAAGTTGCTTGGGTAGCCGCCACAGGCACCTCCAAACTGCAGACTTCTGCTGACTTTTTGATAATCTCTGGGAGCGCGCTGAGCAGGGAGGTGTGTGCGCTCGGTGCAGCCTCCGGTGGAGTCGCCGGACGTCCATCTGGCGAGGATGCTCTGCTGCGCGTTGAACCAGCGGTGGAGCTTGTGGGCTACACCGGGTCCCTACCTCCAAAGCAGGCTGGACCGCGGTGGCTGACAGGTTCCGCTCTTTAGGTGGGAGGTTGGGGGGGGGGGGGCTCCGCACCTTCACGTGGACAGGTCAGAGCCCCGCCGCTAGCACTCTCGGCGCCGGAGAGTAACGGTGAAGCGGGTACAGCGTCACAAAAAGGAGACGTGGACTCTTCACAGCTAGATACCTTAGAGGGAGACATGAGCGTGTTCAGCTCGTCCATCAAATCCTCGAAATTCACGTCTCCCCTTGGCTGACACTCTACAACCGCCAGGCTGAAGAGGTTGAACCGGCGAGCTCTCTCTTCCTCTGATAAAAAAATCACACGCGGGGCAGGAGAGCTGTGGTTCCATAGCCTGCTGAGCGTGGGCAGCTCCAAAGCAAGCCTCGCATAAGGGATGCGGGTCGGATGATAAAATGTACCCCGCCACGCACGCGGGGCAGGGCTTGAAGATGGTCCTAAAATGGGACATAGTTGAGTCTTTGTTTCGTACAAAGGTGAATAAAAAATGGGAACAGAATAATGGTCCACGGGCGATTTTATAGTGGACCACAGGGCAGGCCCACAGCAGGTGGGCGTGGACTACAAGTGTTCAGTGTTGGCGCGAGGGATAAAACCAACAAAGCGTAGCTTTTAAAGGGCGGAGCTTATACGAAATAGAACGAAAACGTTGAACATTGTATCGTTTCTGCTTCAGTACGGAGTGGCGGTTTAAGCAGAGAGGTAATGAAATGCAACAGACACTGACAAGCCTTTGCGTCTGCCTTTCTCTGAAGAACTACTGAGCGGGAGGAGACAGCCAGGTGAGAAAAAACTGTTCTTGTCTACTGATTCAGTATTTTCATCATACAGACAGTAGGCTGTTGTTGTTGTGCTATTAGCTAGCTGCTAGCTAACAACTTTGCTAGCAAAGCAAGACAACTAAAAAGCTTCCCTGTATAGTTAATGATAGCAGTCATTCTTCAGTATTGCTTATGCAATAGGGAGCACATAGCCCTATCATCTCTCCATAATGGATATATGTCCGATCTTCTAATTTCCTTTGCTGCATAATGTACATTGCATTTATTTTAGCGTTAGGTAAATGTATCTTGAAGGAGAATAGCACTTAAATAAAAGTCCAACAAGGATATTCATTTAGAATTAAAAATAACTCACCCTGAACTACCATAATAGATATAATATATGTAATAAGCAATCAAGTTGCTCCTGTCCAATAAAAGCGTACAAATGAAGGGAAAAAAACTCTAACCAGACTTTAAAGGTACAGTCTGCAGTTTAGAGCGCAGCACTTAAGCCCGAGATACACTCGAGCGTCCTCACGATACGCCTATACGCAGCGTACGTACGCTGTGGCAAAAGCGTAGCCCCGCGTAGCCCCTCAGGGCATGTACGCGCAAAAGTATTTTTTTACTACGCATACGCGATGCGCGGTGTCTCCAATAAACGGTACAGAACGTTGTGGCCGGAAATGTGTTCACATCGGACTGTTGTTGGTGAGACACACTCCAGTTCCTGCATGAAGAAAAATGGAGGAAAATTTTGATGAGACGCTCTGTGAAGAGGTGAGGAGACACAGAAATTTGTATGACACCTCCATGCGAGAGTACAAAGACCTACAAAGGAGCAGGAATGCATGGGACGAAGTGGCTGCGACCGTGGGAAGGGACGTCGCCACGTGTAAAACCAGGTGGAAATACATGAGGGACAGATTTGTGCGGGCAAAGAAAAAAATGAAGGGCAAAAGTGGCGATGGGGCCAGTTCAGGTGTCCCACCGATCTATCACATACTGTCCTGGCTGGACGACTTCATCAAAACCAAAGACACAGAGACCAATGTGCCTGCAGTAAGTATTTTCTATTTATAAGCTAATTAATAATGTAATTAATTATCCAAAAATCGTCACACTTCATTAAAAAAAATACAATTGAATTATTAATCATACACTTCTTAAATAAGTTGTAATAAAGATTTTTTTCATCAACATTCAATCGCTCTGCATTGTGTACATGATAGGACATCAGCTATGGCTCCAGTGGTGTTCCTTCTCCAGCCTGTGACGTTCCTTCTCCTGTCAGCACCATGAACAACAGCTCCAACCAAAACAGCTCATCACATTTTTCATCTGAACTCCCCTCCAATTCAAGTTCCTCCAGCAATATCACACTGGCTCCAACAGAACCTGCATGCTCCAGTGAGTTTACTGCCCCACCTGCCCCTGACTTTCCTGATGAACCACCTGCCCCAAGACAGTCAGCTGCCCCAAGACATTCACCTGCCCCAAGACATTCACCTGCCCCAAGACATTCACCTGCCCCAAGACAGTCACCTGCCCCAAGACAGTCACCTGCCCCAAGTCAGTCAGCTGCACCTCGCACCAGCACACCACCAGCGAAGCAGGGAAGGAAGAGGGGATGGGCTGCTACAGCGGACACAGAGACCGCTGTATTGGAGAAGCGTCTCCAAGCAATTGATCGGGAAAAGGAAAACGAAGACGAAGACACACATTTCGGGGTGGTAATTGCTGACATGATCAGAGCCATTCCAGAACCACACAGAGCTGAACTTCGATTTCACATTCACCAATTGGTTTTTAACTTTAGGCAACGATATGTAAATCAGCAACCATTAACAAATGAGCAACAATTAACAAATGATCAACAATTTACAAATGAGCCGACGTACACCCTGCAGCTGCAGCAACTGTAATTTTTTATTAGAAGTTATTATTTAGAAGTTGTTGTTTTTTAGAAGTGTTCATTTTGTAGATTTGTTTTTTAGACGTGTTCCTTTTTGTAGAAGTGTGCATTTTGTATTCGTGTAGTTTGTTTACAAGTGTTCATTTTACAGTAGTAAATGTTCATTTTATAGAATTTGTGTTTTTTTTTAATGTTCGTTTTATAGAAGTGTTGTATTTGAAAACTATTCATTTTATAGTTCATTTTGTAGTAGTGTAGTTTTTTTTACAAGTGTTCAATTTACAGGAGTTGTATTTCAAAGATGTTGATTTTATAGAACTGTTGTTTTTTAGAAGTTTTGTTTAAAGTGTTATTAAAGACTGTTAAAATGTCAATGCCAGTGCTTTCACCTTATTTTATAGATATACTTTTTTCACTGTTATACCACTATGCAAAAAACTCAGGACTGTATTACTGCAATTAAGCTGTAGATAAAAAAACTTCCCCATATGTATCTTTTTTTTTTACATCTCAAAGTAATTTACTTTGATACAAAAGCTCATTATTCTTCAAACAAACTGACGAACAGATGAATGTTGTTATCAATTTATTGATAGGCAATCACACATTCAACCTTCCTCTTCTTATTGTGGCCTGTTGCCAGGGCACAGAACCATCTGGTGATGAGAAGAAGTCACGCAGGTTGTTCCTCACTGCATAGGCAGTTCTTCCAGCACTCCTTGTGGCGGCAGTTCTTCTTAATGGAGTCTCCAGATCGTTTCCTGCAACCTGCCTCCATTCTCCTATACGGATGAGAAACAAGTAAAGAAATCATTAGAGTGGGTGGGTTGTATTCTACTCTTTAGATGAGCTACGGAAGAAAATACATGTTCCGGTATGTGACTTTGTGCATGATTACCTGGTACGATGTCTCCTGATGGCGTGTCAGTGTCCACGTAGTTTGTGGGTATGTACTGCCTGGAATCGTCATTGTAGGCCAGCCAGTTGTGTAAAGCAACACATGCTTTTACCACATGGACACTTTTGGCTGGATTATATTCCATGGCGCGGCCGAACACCCTCCATCTGGATGACAAGATGCCAAAAGCGTTCTCGATTGTTCTCCGAGCCCTGCAGTAGTTGTACACCTGTTGCGCTTCCTCCAGATTTGAGCCTGTGCATGAAAGAATATCAAAATTATTAATAAATGCAATTTGGTTTATTTATTTTTCACCTGTTCAAAAGGAAGTTGTCGCAGAGCACGTTTCACCATCGATCACATATACATAACAATACAAGACAATAATGTATCTGGAAAGTTGAGCAACAAATATTTGTAGTCATAACAGCAATTATAATAGAAGTAGTAATATTACTCGTTCCCAAAGGTGAATACAGACCTTCTTCTCTCTCTCATAGAGCAGTTGTATCCCACCAAAACAACCGCATAATTTATTAATAAGCTTACCAGGATATGGACGCATAAGATTTTGATGGAGTGGAAACGCTGCATCCCCCACAAACACATGCGGACTCTCCACAGTGGTCCCAGGTAGTACAGCAGATGGTGGAAGAGCCAGGGTACTGTTCATCAGCTGTTGCCCAAACACACTCTCCTGGAAGACGCCGCCATCACTCTGACGCCCATATGCTCCCACATCCACCATCGTGAAGCGGTAATGTGCGTCACACGCAGCCAGGAGGACGAGAGAGTGGGTCCCTTTGTAATTAAAGTAGTCACTCCCAGATGACGGAGGGCAACGAATCCTGACATGTTTACCATCCACTGCTCCTGATAACAAACAATAATTTCATTGTTTTGAGGTATTTATAGTACTAATAAGGACATTAATCAACAAAAGTACACAAACTGCTAACATAAAGACAAACGAACCAACCTAAAAGGTTAGGAAAATCCCAGATTCGCCAGAAATCACGTGCAATCGCTGTCCACTGATGGCCAGAGGGGAAGGCTACGAAGTCCGGCTGAAGAGCTGTCCAAATGGCTTCACATACCTGAAGTACAAATATAAGTATATATAAATATATATTCCTACATATTTTTTTTCATAAAAATATATATATATTCTTATATAAAGACACATATTCAGTATATATGTATTTATACACACATTTACATATATATATATATATAATATATATATATATATATATATACTGTATATAATGAATATTTATATACATTTATATCTACATAAACAACTACTGTAGTTCATCCGCAGCTGACTTCAACAATACACATCTACTGTATACAGATCACAGCATCATTTGTTTACTCCACGACTCACCTCCGACATTATTCTGGACACAGTTGATGTGCCCAGGCGGTAGCTGGCAGCGACACTCTGTTCAGAGCAACCAGTCGCCAAGATGCGCAGCGTGACTGCCACTCTCTGTGCAGCGAGGACAGGAGAGCGGTGGCTGCCCTGATGGAGGAGAAACGGTTCTAACCGCCCAACTAGCTCATCGAACTTGCTGGAATTCATTCTAAAATACTGGAAATGCTTCTCGCTGTCCATCATTTGCATGTCCATAACCAGAGTATTAAACTCTCCTTCTTCATCCCTGGTCTCGTTTAATGGCCTCACGTACCACCTTCTTCTTCTTCTTTTACGTTTTTTTAATAACAATAACAGGCAAACAATCTCTTCCTCTCTTCTTCTTGACGCCATTTTTTTTGCGCTGAAAAAAATAGCGGAAGTTTTGATACGGATGTAGTGGACCTACCCAGGGTCAAACTAAGGTTTTTGAACTGTCCAGTGATGACCTTTACTGACCTCTCAGTAAAGCAAGACATTTACCACAAAATCATTCCATTAGCTGTAATCTGAGAACATAGTCACCAAAAGAGACTATTTCTATCTTTGATTTTAGGCTGATGTGATCAAAAGAATAACTTTTGTCATTTTCATGATGCGTGCTTTTAAGCTGTGTTATTCTGTAAGAGTTAAACGGTGTTCACTGCTGTGTTAAAGTTGAAGTCTCGGGTCAGAGAGACCAGATGGTTTTGTTTAGAAAGTCAGAAGACAGTTAATCCGTTGTTTTTCATGAGCAGGGCTCCAGCTTTATCTGTCTTTTCCTAAACATTTCCCTCTGCTGCTGGCTGTAACCTTGGGTCGCGATAAAAAAGTGAACTGCTCAACTGGTCCGTGGACCAATGAAAAAGAGACAAGCCTCACTCCTCTCTTTGATCCTTTTTTAAGTTCTAAGCTGTTGCTGGAACGGGAGAGTTTCTGGGAGCTTCAAAGACATGAAGACGTCCCAAAGAGCTGAATGAATGCCTGTCACCCGCCAAGGACAGTCATTCAGCTAAGGATTGTATAACATGCTGTTATGAATCCACTTCGAACGAGCGTAAGCTCAAAACTTTGTTTATTCCTTCCTGGAATAAGCTTATCTTGAAGTCAGAGGCCAGGAGCTGACATATTTTCTGATGACCAAGCGGAACCCAGGAGACGTTGGAAACGTAAACGAATGACCAGTTCAGACGAACTGGGCCTGAAGGACTGTGCATCTTACAGGCTGGTGCCATCTCTTTATCAGACTCGTCGTCGGAAGGTAAAGAGCTGTTTACAAACGTACCTGGATTTTAGCAGAAATCTGATGAGAAGTGTCACTTTGGTAACATGCTCAAGATAATTTCCTTTAAACCATCTTCCTCCTATCTTTTTCTCTCAATCTAAGCTGGAAACTATTTTAAGCTAAAGAGCCCACAGACTAAATATGTTTAACATCCAGTATTGAAGTCTGTTGTGTTGAATTTAAGTGTGCTGACGTATTAAATTGAAAGAAAGTGAAATCATGTCAATCAAGTGTAATGGTGTTAATTTAGTTGATTTATTTTAAATAAATGGTAGTGTCGCCTGGCATACCAACTAGGTTAACGTCTCTGTCACTTAATGGCTTTGTTTATTTATCCATCATAAAGATCACAGAAATATTGGGTAAACTGAAAAAGAAAAGAATCCGTGAAATTACTATTCAATCTGAATAAGTAAATTAATTAAGGATAAAGAGGTCAGCTTAATACTGACCCCTGTTAAAATCCTTTAGTTACATCTGGGTGGCACTATATGTGTTTAAAGACACAATATATGGTCTCCCTCATGTTTCCTTCATCTGGTGGCCAGTACGAGTTTTTCTGAAAGTTTATTGATAAATCTGTGATCTCTCATGAACTTGAAACGTTATGTTGGCATGATTGTTCCAATTTTTGGACTCTGAAGGTGATAATTTTTGGCTGGGGTGTTCAAGACAGGCAGATTCTGCATGTTTTTATCATTTGAAGCTGAGAGATTGTTATTGTTCAACTCCTTAACACGCTGTGGGAAGCTTTAGGTGAAGTTTTGCCAGCCCGTGGTCTGTGGGGGGGTTCTGGTTCCGTTCGGTCCAGTTCACGCACAGACTCCGGTACAAAGCTTTGTTGACCGCCGAGTCAAACTGCCTGAAAAGCTGTTAACATCTGCGAGATTGCTGTGTGTGGTATTTTTATATATTAGAGCAGGTCGAAAAAGCATATTACTGTTAGAACGTTGTCGGCTGGGTTCTGTCAGACCCGTTTCCTGCTCCATTAAAAAGTGGACCGGAACCGACCTTAAGTGGCTCCGAGCGAGTCCGTGTTTGTTCTGCAGCTGCAGTGCTGGGTTACTAAACGTAGCTAAGTCGTGCCTGTTTTAATTGTGATTGCCACGTTTCAGAATTTTGGGAAGTTAATTTGAAGCGTTTGAGTTGTTTTAAGGGTCTGTAAAGTTGCGTTCTATTGTGCTAATAGGTAGCGTTAAAGGCTACGTGTACACGTTTGTTTATGAGCTGTGATTGGATAAACGAGAGCTGTGAGCTGTCAATCACTCGTGGCGAGCGCTGATTCGCTGTAGTGGGAACGCACGCCGTTGCGACCAACCCACTTTGTCGTCATTTCCGGCACTGCCGTGGTCGAAGGTAAGAAAACTTCATTCACCATGAACGCTTGGGAATGAACTACAAACGCTGTGATTGATTGGTTGACGTCACGTATCTGTTTAGCGAGCTCCGCCTCGCTCAACGGAAGCTGGTGACGCGTTGCGTCGACCCGCCTATTTGTGTCGTCATTTCCAGGTGCACTTCGGGTGACAAGCAGTTCACACACTCACAGGACAAACAGAGATTTCACTGAGAGTTTAAAAACTAATTTAAAGCCATCTAAACTGTCTAACAACATAGATTTGTCTCTGACAAGAACGTGGTTCGAGCGTTTATCACGGACACACTAGAAACTAACTCTAAAAGGTTAAATACTGATTAGAAAAATCAGTTTCCTCGTGATAACATTAAGACTCGAAGCTGCCCCCTGTTGGTTAAAAGACGTTGACAGATGAGTTTTCTCAAAAACATCATAAAAAAGTCAGCATTTTTATGGTGAATTACCAGCTTTTAATTTTGTTCTGTACACAAACAATAGCTCCTGTTTATTTTAAATAAAATATTTAGAATAACAGAGGTACAGACAAACATTTTTGCTTATTTTAAATACAAAAGAATTTAAAATAACAAACAAAAGTACAGTTTTCACTCCAGATAACTGAAATTTTTTTCCTTTCTCTTCCTTTTCTCTGACACATCACCTTCCACAGTTATCCTGTGCACATTTAAAGGGGACCTCAGATGCATTTTTTAAAATTTTATGTTATTTCTTTGTGCTATCTAGACCCTATTCCTTCAATTTAATGCACAAAATAATTCTTAGATAATCAATTATACCCTTTTTAATTCTGCAATTTTTAACTTTCGTTTTGAACGAACGGTTTCTGATAGAAGTTCTGAAGTCCACGCCCTTCAACGATCTGTTAACGCCCTCTGTAACAGCCAGTCTCTGTAATGTGTTGTTGTTTTAAAATTAGCTCTTTTTTTATTACTCATTTGACTTACTGTTAGTGCTAGCTTAAGATAACTTACCGAAACCCGTCTGAGCGCGCCGCAATTTGCTGCTCCTTTTAGCATGAGACCTGCCGAATCCGAAGCTAATGTTAGCTTGTTCCTCTTCCGGTGTTCGCCAGCTCCGCTCGTTGCACGCGGAGATTTTGGGAGTTATCGCTGTTCCAGTCAAGACAACACAAAGTTCACCAAGTGTCTCCCGTAAATTAATCCGTAAGGAGAAGGTCCTCGCTGCTGCGAGGCTGCTGCGAGGCTGCTGCAAGGCTGCAACGAGGCTGTACAGTTGAAGCTCCGCTCCATCCGCCAGAAGCAGTGTCCCGTTGCCGCCGGTCCCTATGCCGGGAGTCCGCTCGTTTAATTTTTGCCGGCTGCGCGTTGGTAGCGATCGCAAATACACTAAAAATTGAACTAAAACATAAAAATAACAATTATACTTTATTTATAAAGCCATTTAAAAAACCACAGCTGCAACAAAGTGCTGTACACATGAAATTAAGAACATATAAACAAAAGATGAGATGAAATCATGAAAAACAACAGTCATGTGTTTAATACAGAAGTGGGTTGAGCCTAACCAGGGGTTGCTAGGTGAGGGGCTGGACTCAGGTTGGGGTGGGTTGTCCTCGCGCCTGTGACGTCACAAGCGCGATTGACTTCCAGTTTATTTCAAAAACGAACCGTTTTTATCACAGATAAATAAATCTACTTAAAGTAAATAAACCACTGGGTGCATTTTTTTGGCACAAGGACTGTTTTTTTATGAAGTAAATACCCAAAGTTGAGTAAAAAAAACATTAAAAAGTGAATTTTGCATCTGTGGTCCCCTTTAAACTTTCCTGTTTATTTCAAATAGTGAAAAGTTTAGAATAACGAATACAGAGCATCTTTTATTTTGATTTTCACTGAAATTCCAGATAAAAGATGGCAGGCGCAGAGGGTGAGACCCCTAACACCACTGATACGGGGCAGCCTGTGCCAACTGAAGGCCACGACCCGACCAAAGCAGATTGGATCGAACGTGCCTTATTTTCACTCACAGGGTCCATCATAAACTATCATGAAGAGACACAGTTGATGGAGGAAACAGATGTGGACAGAGCATTAAGAATTGTAACAGCTGGAACCACAACGGCTGAAAAGAAAGCAGACAGAGATAAACGTTTGGCTAAATTAAGCCTTCTGTTAAAGGCCAAGCTAGACTTTGAAACTGTTGCACGCCGGGCTGTCTCTACATCATGTTTAACAGCACAAATGGAGGTTGCCACTTTGCAGCAGGAGGTAAAGAGTTTAACACAGTCGAGTATTGACAGCGCTGAACAAACGCGTAATCTTTGCACAATGTTAAAAAGGGATTTTGACCAATCACAAGGTGAGTTGGAAAAATGTGTGGTGGAGAGGGATAAGTATTACCATCAATACAAGTCGCTTCAGGCGGATTGTGAGGAGGCACGGGACGCGCTGGACAAATGCACAGACACCATAGAATCATTATCACTACGGTACACAAGGCTGCAAGATGATTATAGAAAATCACAAGAGCAGCACATGATGTTACAACGTGAAAATGATGGGTTAAGAGTCCAACTGAACAGTTGTAGAATAGAGCGTGCATCAGCAATGAACAAACTCTTTGACGAAGAGAGAAAATGTTTGGATCTCATGAGTAAACACCTTGAGAATCCACCGCCTCCGCCGCCCCCTCCCATACCTGATGACCCACTCCCTCCTCCACCGCCCCCGCCCATGCCCGATCCACCACCCCCACCTCCACCTCAACAGACATTTGCTGGGACAACCCAATGGCAGGTACCTACGTACCCCATGTCTACAGGTGTACCTGGTGCGCAGACGGGTGGGTATATCACTATTAATGGCTCTCAATTCGCTGTCCCAATAGAACGACTCCATAAAATTTCCCAGTTCGTTCAACGTTTTGAGCCAGGGCAATATGGTTCAACTGAAACCGATACCTATCTGAAAGACATTGAGTTTAAACTGGCATGCTATCCGAACGCTACGGTTGACGATAAAATCAGTTTGATCAAACTCACCACAAACAGGAAAGTGCAGCACTTCATTGCGCGTCAACCAGTCGCAATTTTGAAGGATTACAAACTTTTCTGCGAAACTCTACTGCAAGAATATGCTCCTCGCATGGGAGACGTTGGCTACCAAGCCGCATTGAAAATCACTCAGGGGCAGAATGAACATCCGATCCCATACTATGACAGACTTTTCGAAGCCTTTTTTGGTGATCGGAATGAGCCAGGGATGGAGGATGAACGTGATTTTAAGTTTCTTTTTATGAACAATCTATATTCAGAGATTGGTTCAACGGCCAACCTCATGGCCGACTACAGAGAAAAAACCATGCGTGAATTAAAGGAGTGCGCTATACGTGTTTTTGAAACATACAAGCGACACAAGAAACCAGTAGAAGTGTATCCAGGTGAAAAGGTCAAATACCAAACGCTAGACCTTGAAGGAGCAAGAGCGCCAGCTCACTCTTTTAAGGAAGGCGAGAATAAACAAAATTTCCAACCTGACAGACCGCAAAATGAAGGTGTCCGCTGGAACAAAGACCAAAAGGGGTCCAGAGACCCTAAGTGGTACAGGCCGCATCAAGAGGAAGAACCCCATCATCAAAAAAGGGGGGCATTCCAAAAGAAAAAGAAATATGGGTCCCAAGGAGACTCATATGAAAGAGGGTGGTCCCAGAGGGGACCCCCGAGCAATGCGCCAGCTCCTGCACCTCAAACTGAACAGTCTGGGGCGAGGAAAAACCCACAGAAGTTCCAGAAAAAAGGCCCTAAACCTCTGTCCTCAGAAGAGATGGAGAACATACGTCGGTTGTTAGAAAGTTTGAAAAAAACAAACAAGGAAAACAAACCTGGAGTAATGTGTAGCACTATCATTGATAGTGACTCAGAACACACAAATAACAGCAATGCCACAATTGCTGACAGTCACCAAGATACTGATGGTCAGGATGCTGACAATCAGGGTACAGACAGTCAACAAGACGTTGATTGTAACCATGACATCATTGTTACAGAGTCCGAGAGCCCCTCATCAGAAAAAGGGGGGGAAAGCTCACTCACCAAAGACAATGACTCGTCACAGACCGATCACTCAGACCCATGTGTGACTGCACTACCAGTACAGGTGAATGAAAATCACACAGACAATGGTAGACGTAACAAACGTCGGAAAAAACCTGATAGGTTCCTGTGTAACATTATCAGGAAGGGGCCCGCTAAGAAGGCTTACCTGTCAATCACTTTAGAAGGGGTCCTCACAGAAGAGGCCCTCCTGGATGGTGGGGCTGACATAACCATTATGTCTCCCACACTGTTGAAGGAGCTACGGATAGCCGCTAGCGGTGTTGACAGGGAAATACCCCTCAAAGAATGTGCTGTAGTATTGCAGGGACTCTCAGAGACGAGAACAACCCTAACAGCTATAGCCATGGTTCATATGCAGATTGGTGAAATGACGCTATACCACCCGGTACACGTGTCCGCCGTTGACTCATTCCCATTTTTGGTCGGCCAAGACTTTATAAACCGCTTCGACGCGATTATAGATTATGGCGATCAGACAATGTGGACCAGAGTGAGCCAACCACTGCCAATCGATATGCCTACACAAGGTGACACTGACTGTCTAACAGCAGGTACCGCGGAAGGCACAAAGGGATCCTCCAACGAGAGCACAATCCCGGTAAGTGAACCTTCAGCAACAGGTGAGGCAGAAAAGGCCCAACAAGAGAGCCTCCTCTGCGAGCTGAAACAGTCAGCACTCACTGAACACTACCTACCACAGGTAGTCAAAGGTGTTGAGATCCAAGGATCCCACACCGATGATGCTGTTCTGTCTCCTTGGACGGAGAAATCAGCGATCAGCCAAGCTTTCTATGGAACCTTGGTTAAAAAACAGTTGGGTCTAGAAATGAACAAAAAGGCTTTCCGCTTTTCGTTAGACCCCAACGATAAACAGGTAATGACCGCAATAGGGATCATTGACCTGAAACTAATCTGGAACCAACGAGAACTGGATCACCCATTCCTCGTGGTCCCGAACTTACCACATGCAACCTACATAGGCTCCGACATTTTGGTAAGATTAGGTGTCCGAGTGGACATCAACAACAATGTACTGTGGTCACTAGACACAGCCACAAAGGAGTCTCCTGTGCTAACCACAGAGAACCTTAAGGCTGGACAGACCATTCCAGAGGTCTGCCAGATTGCTAACAGCCATAACACTGCGGTACCACCTCAGGTTATGAACAAGCCGGTGATGTGTCACATCATGAAAGGACAAGCTATTAGCACAAAACAGGCATACTTTCAACCATCTCCTATGTTTTTCAACTTAGGACTGTCCATGGAGGCCACATGCCAAGTGACCCTCGACTGCAGAACCACGACTGTTGCTGTGTGCAACACAAGCACAGAAGAGGTACTGATCCCAAAAAACACACAGCTAGGATGGTTGATCTCTACTGATTTTCATGATTTTGAGCTAAGCATTCCATTTCTGGGAGGACTCCCAGAAAACTTGATCCCAAATCAACACACGGGGCAAGTCTTGTTCACGAAACCAACACAGGCCATAGCTCTTTTCTCCCCCACTGAGTCCGACCAGGACACTGTCCGCAGGTTCGGTTTCAACAAAGGAGACAGTCTATGCCCCCAAACTTACAGTGCACTACCTGTTGACAGGTTTTACGACACTGAAGGGGACTCACTGGAGCTCCCCAAAGAACAAGAACCCCTCTCAGTTGCTTCACAGATTGACCAGGTGGTCGCCCAAGCCGACGCCCTGAAAACTGATGAAGAAAGGGACAAACTTCGCAAAGTTCTTCTAAAATATGAGA